>APFE030878717.1:2265-12804 GCA_000404065.3 Pinus taeda
CTTGAGAGAACCGCTTGATCTTTTATGACCAAGGAGTACTTTTCGTCATTAGTGTCTTTGATCCGAAAAAGTAAAAAAACGATCAAGGACACGTCGTTTTATAACCAATATCGAATTTGAAATGACAAAAATCTGGCAATCTTTTATGTTTTTACGGTCAGAAAAGAGCTATAAATGGACCATCTTTTAATTCCGTTTTAACGAGCTAAAAGAAAAACTCGGCAATCTTTTCATGTTTTAGGAATCAAAAAAGAGCTTAAAGGTGACTCTAGCTGAAAATGATAGATTTCTCCTGAATAATCTGTTATCTTGCACAAAAACACAAACATTACTCATACCTGTTTGAAATGGATAAAAATGTCGCAAGAATACCTTTTCAAAGTGAAACATAAACAAATTTGTAATTTATTTACTCAAAAAACTTATAAAAAGGGCCTTTTACCATTCATTTTTACCGTTTGTGATTTGGGTGAGAAAATAGTGCTTTTGCTCAGAAAAGTTCCTGTGAAGATTGCGGAAAATCCAACGGTCAGAATCGAACGCCGTCTTCTCCAGGTAATCCACATCATCCTACTCTTCATTTTTAACCGTTTCAATTTTGATTTTAGTCTTTCATTTCATTTTTTAGGAGGGTTTTTAGGCATAAAACATGCGCTCGGGGTCCGCAGGTTTACCACTGCGGACCTCGACTTTTTCTCCATTGGGAAAAAGCTCGGGGTCCGCACCATCCGTGTAGACAAAGTGCAGTCCCACGCATTGTGTCTAACACATAGGGTGCGGTCCTCGCCGCGAGGGTTTTTAACCCAAAATTCCTCAAAAATGGACCAATGAAAACATTTTCTAGCATTCTAATTCATCTTTATGCTTGATGTAGGTAGTACATCATGCTAGATTGGCGCAAACAAGAGCACGAGGATGTGGATGCTGCCGCATGGAATCATCAGCCTTCATTTGATGCTTTGAGGGTGTGTGGTTTGTATAAATACTGGGCCATTCCTGGCATGAGGGCTCAGGTGGATTTCTTACAGTGGATCGTTGACAGATGGAGCGTTTAGGACTAGTGCTTCTTTATTGGTAGCCACCAGCTCGAAATTGAACCGGCAGATATATATTTCTTGACTGGTTTGCCTAAGAGAGGCGCTGACTTGACTCTTTTCGGGACTAGGGCAGGTGGTCAGTCTGTCGATATGCCTGGTATGCTATCTGTTTCTGTGAGCTATGGGAGTAAGGCTATGATATAAAGAGGTAAGGGTAAGAGGTAAGAGGGCCTTCCGTAGGTTCTTTGTAGAGGTCGAGAGATCAATATGGTCTCCTTCCCACCCTTTATGTTCCTTACCGGGTTATCATGCTTCTTACTTGTATATGTCGCCTCCGGCTAGAGTACTGCAACCGCCAGACTAGAGACAAAGGGATACATATAAATACCATATCCCGTCCTGAGCTCATGGTGATTGCGTTCACTGTTACTAGGCTTTGCGGAGCTACTGCATTACATATTGCCACCGGATCCCAGATGCGTATGGCAGTTGATTGCTTCCGAGGCACCATCTTCAACTGGTGTAATGTTGTGTTGGCCAATGTGAAGGGCCAACTGACCAGGGGCAAGAACGGATGACTTAAGACTTTTGGTTATGGGGCTTTAGTCATGATTTTTGGCCTGGAGAGGGTTCCTATGCTGATCCCACAACACCTTACTGTTGGAGCTGGGCTTCCTCGAGATCCCAAACTGATGCGATGGGTCATAGTTATGGCTCGTCATCCTGATGAGGGGACTGAGGTCGTTCGGTTCAAACCTGAGTATTTCCAATGGTTGGAGAACTAGGTTTTTTCTATTCAGGACTTCCCTTATGCTGGGATTGATTTTCGTGGAGACCCAGGCATGGCTCTTCCTCCAGGAGAGCAGTGGGACGACTCAAGTAAAATCATTTTTCAACATTTTCCTAATTTTAATTTTTTTTTATTTTTATATCGTCCCAAAACTGATAGTAAAAATTTCAAAATGCAGATGTGGGCCCACATCGACCAGCCGCTCTCCGGCCTTACGAGAGAAAACAACCAGTTGCACCGACTCCAGCCCCATAGGATGAATCAGCAGAGACTTTGGCCGAGTTGGAGAGCCATCTAGAGCACTTGACGGGGGACATTCCCGAGACCAGCATAGATGACATCCCTCGTCGACTTCAGCGCTATGTGATTGGAGTCCCCATACCTTTTAGGAGGTTCCTTTGTAAGCTGGCCCATGCAGCGGTGTCATATCGAGATCATCACCAGTGATGGGATGATCGCCTATTTTAGTTACACATAACATTTTTCTTTTTGTACCTACCATTTTTGCCAATCATAGGTGTTCTTCAACCTATGATCGAGGACGATGTATTATTTTGACACACTCCTGTATATATGATATTGTTATTACCAGCTTGTCTTGTTAAACATGCTATGGAATTTTTTTAAATTTACTTGTATGATTATTGCACATGTCTACTTAACATTTGAGAAGCAATTGCATCTGCTAATGTATTTAAAGATCTTGGAATATGCTGATATTCAGTATAGTCAAATTCACGTTCCAAGAGACGCACTCTCAAAAATAATCTTAATAAAACTGGATTTCTAATGGCGTATACTCTATTAAGCTGTAATACAAGGAGTTGAGAATCTAACCTCACTATCAAACTCCGAATCCCAAATTAAATAGATTCAGATAATAACTCAGTCACTGTACTATACTCTGCAATATTGTTAATTGTTTGACCGAGGCTTACCCCATGCATAGATACCAACTCGTCAGAGGGCGAATAGATAACCCAAGCTGCGGAAGAAATATTTCATGTACTACAACAAGCGCCATCAGCGAAACCAATATATGTTTGGAGAGGTGTCGACATCTACGACATCAAACGTAAAACCAAGATAAGCAGAAATAACGACCGAAAACTCATTCTCTAATCTAAGCACACTTTAATCTAAAACACACTAGCTAGAAGAACAAACTAACCTAACTAAAAAAAAAAACTCCACACTCGTTTTAAGCATAATACCTCTTCAGATAAAGACCATTTCTGGGTTTACCTAAAGAGACCCCGTCAAAGTCTACCAATTCATAGGCCCCTTTCGCTAGCTTTTGCTTGACAACAAAGGGACCATGCCACATCGGCACGAATTTTCCAGTGCCTAATTTATCATTTTCTTGATCGTACAAAAGGACTAGATCTCCTTCCAAAAAATTTCGAGGGGTCACATTTCGATGATACTGAGCTTTAATAAGTTTGGCATGAGATTAGATCGCTAATGCAGCATCGCGACGATTCTCATCTAGCTGAGCCAAGTATAAGAAACTTCTTTCCTCTTCGCAAGTAGCTGGAAGTAACTCGATGGCCATTCGCAATGACGGGATTTCACACTCAATAGGTAACACAGCTTCCAAACCATAAACTAGTTGGAAAGGAGTGAACCTTGTTGACGTTTTAACTGAGGTTCGATACGCCCACAGTGCTGAAAATAGCATGTTATGCCAATTCGACCGATGAATCCCAATGATTCGTCGGATCATGATGACTAGAACTTTGTTGACGGCTTCAACCAGGCCATTAGCTTGTGGATAATAAGGAGTTGTACTGTCGTGATGCAAACCAAGTTGGCCTGTGAGTTCTGTCATCATAACATTTTGAAAATGATGCCCATGGTCAGTGATAATCACTTGTGGAACACCAAACCTAGCAATTATATGATTGAATACGAAAATCACAGCTGTTTTGTCGTCTGCCTCAAATGTAGGCATCACCTCAGCCCACTTGGTAAAATAATCTACCGCAAGGATAATGTAAGCATGCCCCCCGGCCGAGTGAGGGTTACATGTAACAAAATCGATACCCTATTTGGCAAAATGACCAACGAAAATTATAGGGTAAAGTGGAGCAGGTGGAGCGCGCACCTTTCGATCAAAAATTTGGAAATTCTGGAATTTTCAGACTGCAATAATACAATCTTTAAACATAAACGGCCAGAAATAGCCAGCGCACAATATCTTTTGGGCAGTGGCATACCCAGACATATGACCGCCACACGCTCCAGAGTGAAAGTCATTTAGGACCTTTTCAGCTTCCTCATGAGTCAAACAACGTCGAAAAATAGAGTCCGCCCCACGATGATAAAGAGTATCTCCAATAATTTTGAATTGTTGGGACTGGAATCATATTTTTCGACGGTCGGATCGTGAAATATCTTGCTGAAAGGTCTAGGTTTGGAGATAAATGATGATATCCCCGTACCACGGATCTAAGGTGCTGATTAGAAGCAAGGATTCATTCGCAATGGGCTCATCCGCCACAGTTTCCGTGTCAACACGGGGGAAGTCACACATTAATTCCGCAAAAACTAAAGATTTCTTTGACTTAGACTTTTCAAATTCCAAGTCGAACTCCTGCAAGATGACAATCCATTTGGAGTACTTGCCCCCCAGCAATTGCTTGGTCAAAATATAGATCATGGGGTTGCAATCAGAAATGACTGTAGTCTTGTGTAGTAAAATGTAATGACGAAATCGTTGCATAGCTTGAACAGCTGCCAATGCCAATTTCTCCACGTGTGAGTATTTTAGCTCAACTAGATTTAACGTGCGACTAAGGTAATATATCACATGTTCCGTACCAAATTCATCTTCCCGAACTAACACCATTCCGATGGTGGAATAGGAAGTGGTGAGATACAAGAAGTAGTCCTGGTTGTAGTTGGGAGGATGCAACAATGGTGCATGGGTCAACGTGTGTTTTAGCGCATCAAAAGATTTCTCAGCTATCTCGTCCCAAAAGAATGAAGTATTCTTTTTCAACAACCGGGTAAAACCCTTTGTATTCTTGGCGTAGTTAGGGATGAATCGACGTAAAAAGTTTTCTTTCCATTGCAAACTTTGGAGTTGGCGAAGACTCGAAGGAGGAGGCAATTTGATGATAGCTTTGACCTTCGAAGGATCAACACGAATGCCGGATTTTGAAACTACAAATCCCAGCAATCGACCCGTTTCTATATAGAAGACACATTTGTGTGGTTTCAACCGAATTCGATAATGCATACACCTCATAAAGATTGCTCGTAAATGGAGGAGGTGATCAGCTCGATGTAACGAATGAGCAGGCAAGTCATCGAGATAGGGTTGCACAATGTGTTTAATATCATGAAAAGCGTAAGACATGGCCCGTTGAAAAGCTGCGTCGACGTTCTTAAGCCCAAAAGGTAATTTGCAATAAGAAAATGTCCCCGACAGACAAATGAATGTCGTTTTTGGTTGATCAGCAAGCAAAATATTGATTTGATTGTATCTGGAAAAGCCATCCATAAAGGAGAAAATTTCACTCCCGGCACAATCATCAATGATTTGATCGATATAGGGAGTAGGGTAATTGTCCTTTGGACATGCTCAATTAATGTCCCTATAGTCGATACATATTTTTATTGTCCCTTGCTTTTTGTTCACACGAACAATATTCGATACCCAATCCATTAATGGGATCAGATAAATGAAACCTGCTTTGAGTAATTTCTCAACTTCTGCTTTAATTGCAGCAACTTTTCTTGGGTGAATCTGACGCAAACGTTGCTGAACGTGTTTAGCGTCTGGCTAAGTTTTGATTTCATGAACTACAATTGTTGGTTCAATTCCTAGCATTTCCTCATATGACCAGGCAGACACATTGTGGAATTCTTGAAATAGGGCCTTATATGTTTGAATTTCATCTTCTGTACAAGAGGCACCTATATGAACGTTTTCAACAATTCCAGGCTTAACTGAAATGTCAGGGGGAATAGTTCGAGAAATATTTCCCAAGTTTAACTCGGAATCAGGATGTTTCATTGGATTCTGAGCGTCCTTAACATAGTCAGTTCTAAATATTGATGAAAAGTCGTTTTCAACACGATCGCTCTCAGGTAAAAATGAAGATTTGTGATGTAGATCTTCCCATGGTAACTCATCGACACATAGGATTTCACGAATTTTCTCATCTGATTGAACAAGTTCGGAAAACAGTCTTAATTCCAAGTTTGATGTCGAAAATGACTCTTCATGGACCTCGTTCATTAAGTCGATTTGGGTTGATGTTGGGTTGGAAAACGACTGCACGGTATGATATGCAAGTTCATACGGACTCAAAGGCATAAGAGTACCAAATGAGTATATCTAAGTTTCAGAAGGTATGATCCAAGGATAATCATTAACAATGGTTCCTAATGAAATCATATGAATAGTTGCAGTAGAAGACGATGCGTTGATAGGAGGGAAAGGAAAAGTGCCTAGTAAACCAGAATCTTTAACTAACCCTACACCAACATCCTTATAAGGGATCGTCACTTTACCAACATGTTGAATGCTCTCAGTAGAGGCTGGGTCGGATGAAAAGTATGACAACTGGTCTATAGTTACGATCTTTCCATTGTGAAGGAACTTTATAAGCTGAAAGACCGATGAGACAACAACTGTCATAGGGTAAGACCAACTACGACCCAAGAGAAGGTTGTAATCTAGAGGGGCATCAACCACCTCCACATCTATATTAACGGTTTTTCCTTCAACCCCTATAGGTAGATACTGTAAAATATCAAACGGATGAAACCCATGGCCATCAAAGGCCTTAAGAGTTGTCGAGGATTGATTGAGTGAAGGAGAACCAAGCGATCTCCAACACTGTATTGACATAATACACGTGGAAGCTCCCTCGTCAATCACAGTCCTATGAACAGGTCTGTTTTTGACTATCATTGGAATTTGGACAACCATTTGATGGGGGAGACACCATGCACTATTTTCTAGATCAAAGATTATTAGGTTCGGGTCCTGAGTATCAATAGCTCCTATAGCCAACAAAAGTAATTTTCGCTGTGCTGGACATGATTGCAGCACTTCCAAAGCCGACATTGTTGAGGGTGAAACAGCTAAATCCTCAACAATGTTGTAATTCTGAGCTGCTCTCGCATGTGGATTGAAAGCAGACCTTCAAAGTACACCCTTTGTGGGCAGTTTGATTACTAAGTCCGGGTTAGGTTTCTCGATCTGTAGCGGATCGAAACCGGAAGCTGAGGTTGATGGATTTGAATGAGAAGATTCTGCTTCCTTTCCATCAACAGGACTTTTACTGCCATAATCTTGCGATCAAGTCGCAATCCTTACATGAGACATCATCAAGATGGGTTCTTCATTGGCACTAGAGGATGAACCGATCATCTTACTATCTTGAGCTGGAAAAGGATCCTTCAAGACAACAGGAGTTTGGGAACCTTTGATGATTTTTGCAACCTTCGCCTGATGAGGGCAGTCTCTCGTATAATGGTCTTCATCACAAATGAGACACGGATAACGAGGTTTGTGCTTTTCTTCAGAGGGTTTCGCTTTTTCAAGTTTCTCTTTATTCTTCTTCTTCCCTTTCTTCTTACCACCGCTTTTATGTTTAGCTGTAGAAGATTCTACAACGTGAATATCGGCGGAAAGTTCTGCGGAAGATTCTCTTGTCGGGGAATCTGGCAAGGTTATTATAGGAGAATAATTCTTAGAAGATTTCTTCTTACTTTTAGTATTTACCGTGCCAATCATACCATCAGCGGTATGAGACCCTGAAGGAGCAGCAGCGATTTGATTTTGATTAGGTAGGTTGGGGATTTTCTTGTGTAACGTACCCGACTGAGTGTAAACTAAGTCGAGGTACTGCGCTTGAGCAATGACTTGCTCTTCAGTAACTACTCTGGCTTTAGCTACATCTTCAGTGATCTTAGGCAACAAAGATTTTACAAACCACTCAGCTAAGATTTGATCCGGGATATAAACCTTCACTAAACGCCGTCGACGTCTCCATTCATGGATATGATCTGAGATGTAAGTGGAAGTCGATTTCTTTAATGAAGTTAATAACTCCGTGCCATTGTCATATCTGACTGGCAACTGAAAATTAGTTAAAAACGAGGTAGCTAACTGACTAAAATCGTAAAAAGTGGCTCGCGGTAATTCGATATACCATTTGGCCGCAAGACCAATTAGAGTGCGTTGAAACAAATGTAAACGAATAGAATCATCAGAAATGGAGTTGGATGCACACCAGAGATGATAAGTCATCACATGGTTCGACGGGTCCTCTCTAGGTTTACCTTCGAATTTTGGAAAGTCACTGGGCAACTTATGCGGCATTGGCGGCCAATACGGAAGATAATTGATTGGATCGTTCGTAAGGCGTGTCAAGTCAGGTAAGTCCAAAGTTGCAATCAATGGTAACTGATGATTAGGGTCTCAGAAACTTGGGGTCTGCAAACTAGCCCCAGGAGGAGGATATCCAGGATAACTAGGAATGGGAATCGCATTCGGGATATTTTGTCATCCTGGAAAACCAGGATTAACCAGACCATACTGGGGTTGCTTAGGTTGTTGCTATGTATACCCAGGGTACGGTTGATACTGATAGGTTGGTTGCTGCGCAGCAGGACCATATTGAGGTTGATACTGTCCCTGGTACGGAGGTCGATTAAATTGAGGTTGAGAGGTAACAACCGTACTTCCTACAGGCATCTCGACCGAATTCTGGACCGTAGATCCAGACTGAGGTAAAGAGGTCTGAGGAGCAGATACAGGAACAGTAGAAACCAGAGCTGCTGATACTCCAAAAGAAGGTGGGGTAGATGGAGAAGATGTTGCAGTGGTTGCAGCAGACGTTTGAGGCGGAGTACGAGGCGTACTAGGCCCAACCTGAGAAGCTACCGAAGGTGCAGAAGTTTGAATGGTGGACTGGACAGGTTGCTGAGATGGACCAGCAACCATAGGTTGTCCAGGTTGAGATGAAGACTGCACATTCAGTTGCAAGACCTGTTGATTTTAAGATGGATCCCACACCAAATTCGTTCCGGGGTATGGACCTTGCGGATACTAAGGACCATAACCGAGTTGAGGGTAAGGTTGATAATACGGTTGACCAGAAGGCGGTTGGTAACCTTGAGATGGGTACTGACCTTGGCGTTTATAACCCTGAGGCACGTACTGATACTGGGGTTGACCTTGGGGTACATACTGATATTTATTTTGGGGTGCATACTGATACTGAGGTTGACCTTGGGGTACATACTGATACTGAGGTTGACCTTGGGGTACATATTGAGTCTGGGGTTGACCTTGAGGAACGTACTATCCCGTAGGTATGTATTGTCTTGAGGTTGTCCCCGGGGGCAATTGAGTACTTGAGGCTGCCCCAGGCCTATATTGAGTACCTGAGGTTGCTCTCCAGGCACATATTGAGTACCTGAGGTTGCCCCCCAGGCGTAACTGACCACCTGAGGTTGACCTGACATCATCAAAATTTTTGCACTCAACGGTTTAGGTACCACTACTTCGTTAAGAATTTTGTTTGATAGAACGAGAGACACTGCGAAAAGTCAGAAATGGACTATACCCAGCAGGAACGATGCCCACCGTATAAATAGGCTTCCGGAGATTGGGAATACATGGATGACAGACTAGACATATTCAATGCAGGATAATGATCTCTAGGTGAAGGGTGATAAAAAATGCGAGGTGGTGTAAAAATAAGTCCCAGATTTTCCAAAAGATTGGTCAGTGAACGGTACCAATCAGTGCTCCTATGGAGACTATAACAAATCGATTCACGCTCCCTAAAATCTAAAATAGGTTGATTATCCGAAAAAGGGAAGCTTTCTTCGATATCCGCAATAGCAAGCTCTTCGATCGCTATGAGTCCAGCGGGAAGATCTTGGGTAATTACGGTTTCTACCCTAGGAGAACTAGGACCACTAGGAGTCGGAGAAGCAAACTCTGAAACGGGAGTAGGAGCAACTTCAGATTCAGGTTCAGATACGTCAGGTTCTTCACCTATATCAGTAGTAGACGCAATGCTACCAATAACTTATGAAATCACTATTGGTTGAGAATCAGAATACTCTACCAAAGAAGGTTCTCCTTCTTCAGGTGACCCACTTCTACCGCTACTTGGAGATACAAGAACTCTCAAGCCTTCAAAGTGACTTGGTATGTCTTCAGGAGGTTGACCTCGAAGTCTACGAGAAGTCCTCAGTAAATCAGCCACATTAACAAACTCAAGGGATTGGCCCCGAAGTCTACGGGAATGTCTCGGTAATTGAGCCACAGTTAAAGACTTTTAACTACTTCACGCGCAAACAAAGTAAAATCTCAATGAAAATCACCTAAAGTCTTCTAAAGAACCAAACAAATTGAATCACACGCCTAAAGAATCTAAGAGATCAAACACACACAAACAGTAACTTTCCGGACCGAAAACACTAGTTGGTGATGAAATCTAACATCGCAGAGTTCGATATAGAAATAGCGGTTGGAACAGTTACCCCGACAACCTGCTTAATGAATAGACTGGACCAAGTTTCTCCACTTAACCATCTCGAGTGAAGCGAACCCCCCAGAAAATCCACGTGAGTCTAGCCGACGTCTGCTCCAGGTACAGTGGGATCTTCCCACCACCGTCACCTTGGGTAGAATCCTAAGATTATGGCCACTAAGGTTACCAACAGCAACAAATA
>APFE030878723.1:0-30662 GCA_000404065.3 Pinus taeda
TATACTCCCATGCAAATGCAGTAGAATGTTTTTGCAAGATTCTGGTTAGCTCTTCCTGTTGTAACTTTTCCAAATTTTTGTTGATATTCAATGTTTTACCTGGAAAAATTTCAACTATAGAACTACCAAAATCTTCCATAGAGTAAAGAGACATTTTCCTAGATGACAAATATTCAATATTAGAATCTAACTGAAATTGTGTGTGGTCATATTCTGAAGATGTTTCAAAATTTTCTAATGTGTTCAAAATTTGACTATCTTCACTAACTTCAGAGATAGTAAAGACAGGTTGTATAATATCTTCATCATCTCACTGTAACATGTCTAATATTATGGCATACATAACATTCAACATTATTCATTGGAGGAGTAAAAGATTTTCTTGGAAGAATTTCTTTCCTTGGTTGTTGATGGGATTGACCTCTCATCTCCTTGTTGAGTATTTCAGATTGTGCATTAGAGTTCCTTGTCTTATTTTGTGAACTATATTCAACTTCAACAGATTTATGAAAACCAAGACCAATTTTGATAGCAGGAGACCTTTGACTACTAAGAATATCATCCAAGATCTTAGTACTATCTTGAAATCGTAAGAGCTTATGCTTTTCTTCTAAGTTATCTTTTAGAATATTTACCTCAACCTGATGTTGCTCCTCCTTTTCACGATACTGCTTCTTCATGTTTTCTTCAGCTTTTCTTCCTTCTTCCAACTAATTTCTTAATTCAAGAAATTCGTTTTCTTGTTTTTCAAGAGCTTGGAGTAGTTCTTTATTCTGCTTATTTCATTCTTCAAGATCTTCTTTTAGCGAGAGGATCGTAGCTTCAAGCCTTTCATAGTAATTGGATCTTTCTCTGAGTTTCTTGATTGTTGTGCTCCTTTCATTTACTTCATTTCTTAATGATGTTACTTCATCCTGCAACTTTTGACATTGATCTTCCTTTTCCTTGAATAGCTTCCTTACCCTGTTTCTTTCCTCTAGTTGAGCTTTTAGATTGGTAACTTCTTCTTTGGAGACACATTCCCTTTTGTGCAATAGATCTTGTTGATCTCTAATTTTGTATGTAAGCCTTTTAAATTCTACCTTTACTTGATATCTTTCTTTCTCACCCATAAGAGAAAATTCAGTTGTTTCGCTATCACTTTCATCATCTTCAAATGGATGGAGAAATGTATCACTAGAGGATAACAAATTCATACCTGATAGTTCTTTTGCTTTTTCATCCTCATTCTGAAGTGATTCTGAATCTAAAGTGTTTCTTCCACCTATTCCCCAATCAATTCTCCCACTGTCATAGTTCCTTTGAGATGACTTCTTCTTTTGAGGTGCTTTCTTCTTAAGCTTCTTTCCCATTGTTCTATGGATCTCCTTCAAGCGATCAAGCTTCTACCAAAGGACCTTCTCTGATACCGATTGTTGGAAATAATACTAAGAGGGGGTGTGAATCAGTATTATCAAATCAAACACTTTTTCATTTCCATACTCAGATTCATATACGCTACTTCAGTTAAGGGAACTTGCGTGTACACGCAACTGTGTCTAATGCAACTAGTGTATATCCAGTAAACTTATGATTCAGTTAATCCATTAAATTTTGATCTTTAGTTAGTGCATCAGAACTTTATTAACCATATGAATAGTAAGAAGGTGCAGTAAAACAGAACAGATCATCACACACAAGAAGCACACATGAACACCATGATGTAAGGTGGAAACCCAATGTGGGTGAAAACCACCTGCTGTAATTCGTCTCTATCTTCCTTTAATAAGGAACTTCTTTTTACAATATTTCTGTACTGGAGCAGTCTTATACTAGTACGAAGGCTTTTACCTGTAGAAGGCTACAACCTTCTCTCATTTTCCAGCTTTTCTTGGAAGGGAGCTACAACCCCCTTAGCTCTTGTACTAGTCGATCCTTTTACTAGTATGTAGGCGCCAACCTACTAAATGCTCCAACCTTCACTCGTTTTCCAGCTACTACTGGAAGGGAGCTACAAACCCCTTAGCTCTTGTAGTAGTTGATTTACTAGTACGTAGGTGCCAAGCTACAGAAGGCTACAACCTTCTCTTTCTTTCTCCAGGTACCACGTTTCATAAATTTTCAGACTGGATACTCCTGAAGCATAACTCCATAATCTGAAGGCCACATTTCATCCAATTTTCATACTGGACCCATCAATATCATTGAAGCACACAATCAATCAACTCTAGCATCATCAATATCTGAATCACCCAATACTGAATCACTGAAGCCCTGTCAACAAACTACAGTCACCAAAACACAGAACTCTGCAACAATATTTACATCTAACTATATCATCAAGAATCATGCATTAGAGTGCATACACTACTTGGAAGAGCCGAACCAGTGTGTATACGCAACTTCACCAAAGTGAACCAGTGTATATGTCAATAATTACTTACTTATAACTTTGTTGCACTTCCTGACTTCAGGCATGCCTAGATCATTACATATACAAGGATAATATGTGTGTTAGCAACCAGATCTAGTCCCTCAGATCACATAAAGATAAGTCATTATGATCCTGATCCATTATTAGATCTCATCCATCAACAATGAAGCTAAACACAATCAACCAAACTGAATATGCAGAATAACTACACCAGTAAATAGTCATCAAAACTCATCAACAACCAGAACCACTTGTAACTTCAAACATCATAGCTTATATGGCATACGCTACTTATATGTATCTAACCTGCATATGTATGCACTTTTATCATAGTCAACGAGTGTATACATCTATAAATATTCATTCATGATTTGCAGCTATTCCAAACTTGAGTTATACCTAGATCATAATATTTACAGAACATTACATGCATCAGTATACAGATCTAGAATAAACATGATCAAACTGTATAGATATGATTCATTCCAATCCATTATATCCTGATCTATCCTTAGATCTTATTCTCCACCAACCGCTAATATTCCTCCTTAGATCGGATCAAGCAAGGCATCATGAACCCATAACCTGCATAGTGGATCTCATACTTCATCAGGTTTTCAAGACTTACTTGGTGCCATTGCCTAATGATGACTTACTTGGTGCCATTGCCTAATGATCTTCTCCTCCTTTTATAGTTTTAGGCCTTTACTCAATACCATGGTCCAAAACCACTTAGAACCAATACCTTGGACCAAATACTTGGGATCAACATGTCAGACAAGATACCTTGGACCAATACCATGGATCACAATACCATGGTCCAAATACCACAGACTAAAACCAAAAGTATGTGCCTTTCCTTGCATGAGAGTGCGTGTATATGTATACACACCTTTTGGTCGTCCAACCTGCAGGTATACACAGCTTTATCAAGGGTAACCTGCGTATATATCTTTTTCTTCATTCTGTGAGCCTGAGCTGTGATCTGTCATCTTAGTAAGCTGCCATCAAGGACAACACCTATATCATAATGCCAACACATTGTAATACATTTGTACACCCTATGTTGAGGGGTACGAAGAGTGTGTTATACCAATGGCATCTCCGCAATACTAAGGGTAACAACTAGGGTTGTAATTAACAATGTAAACTTTGAAACAGGAACTGATACTGTTACCCGTTTCATAGAGATAGCAAAAAAATGACCCGATTTTCAAAAGTGGTGATGCAGAATACACATGTTTTTTTTAGAACATGGTTTTTGGAGCTTTAATTTTTTTTCATGTTCAAGATGATGAAATCAAGTTTTAGAATGGTAGTGATTTTCATGCTGATTTTAAAAAGTGAGTATTCTGCATCACACCTTTTTTTAAAAAGACCTATTTTTTGACTTTTAATTTTCTAGTGTGTGAAATGTGAAAAATTATTTTCTAATTTTGATAGTTTTTGAATTCGTCATCTTATTCATATTTTCTTGTTCTCTATCTTAAATTTTTTTTTTAGGGGGCTTTATTGATTTTGCGTTTTTAAATTAGAAAGTCGATAGTTTGAATTTTAGATAATCTACATATTTAATACGTCCTTAATTAATTTTTCAATCCACATGAAATAATTGTCTCTAAAAAACAATATTTTTTAACAATTGACATAAAAATAACCATTTTAACATAAATATAACTAAAAACTACAAATTTTGATAATTTTTTGCTAGAATTAACATGTCAAAATCACAATTTTTATACAAAAATATTAACTAAAAATGGTCTAATAATAGTTTTTTTTATGAATTTCATGTCAAAAAAATAATAATAACAACTTTTTTTTCAAAAAATAATAATTAACTTACAAATCAATGCGAAAATCACAAATTACAAATATTGAACACATAACAACTTTAATTCATTGATTATTCTTTTCATGAAATGTCATACTCAAAACATTGCAAAGCTTGATTTCCAGGTATAACTTAAATTTAATAAACAATGTCACGTAATCCAAACTCTTCGTCCTCTAGAGTTTCATCATTGTCATCTTCCACAATATTTTATGCTTCCTTTTGCACAATTTCCTCTTCTAATGGATCTTTGATGTTTGCAAATCTCCCAATATATGTCTTTCCAAACATTCCATGTAATGGTGGTTGGGGTTCCTTTGCCTTTTTGCACACGTGATTCTTAGTCCTTTCCTCACCCATCTTGCATTCATCTGGAAAAAATTGAAGAGCATAATAATAAGAGGGGGTTTCGATAGTCTTGAAGAAAGACTTAAAACAATAATGTGAATTTACAAATTCATTACTTGGAAACCATTCCTTGAACATTTCATAACATATTAGTAAATAGCAACATAAATCAACACATAAACCATGCAACAAAAACATAGGTAGCATACACATAGGTTTTAAGGAAAAACCGATAAAGGGAGTAAATCACAAATATTGATTTTTCAGATGTAGATCAAATGCCACCACTCTCATTACATCAATTTTTTTTGTAGGAACACACTCCTAGGAAGAACCATCTCCATAATTTGTTTTATTGGCCCCAACTAGCAAGAAGCACCAAGTCCCTATTAGTTTTACTAGCACCAATGAGAAAGAGGCACCAAATCCCTCTTTGATAAATATTTGATTAGCTTACAAGACATACCAAGTACTTTATTTTTCCAGCACCTAGTTGCTAGAGGCACTAACAACCAAGCTATTCCTCAAACACCCACTTAGATGGAAGAACTAACATTCTTATGTGTAGGCCTCAACATGGTGAACCTATAGGTAACTATTTCATATGTTTTTCATACTATATCTATAGATGCCTTATTTATATGCATTTCTCTCAGCTATGGCTCTTACTAATACTGAGACATAGCCTCAATCATCTCTCAGCCCTATGATATCCTTTGTAGCCTTCTCTCTACTTAGCCCACTTAACTAGTGTCCTCCTCTTCTCTTAAAACACATAGAAAAACATTACCCCCATTGTCTCTCTTAGTCCACCCACATTTTGTTCATCTTTTCTATCTACAAATGGCTCTGTTCCCAATGTTCACTACAATGATTATGGACTAGACGTGGATTTATTTTACTCTTACTGTGCATGATTGTGCACCTTAGTATAGCTCACCTTGCCCAAAATTGAACTTCATTTACCAACGATTATCCTCATTAATTGTCACATAGCTCTAGAATTATTTTTCAACCACCTAAATGAGCCATCAAACTGTTTTTAATTCGCCAAAGCCATATTTTGCACTCTATTTCAATATTTGATCTTAAATGAGATAACTATAACTCAATAATGGGATAACCAACCATTTCCATGATAGGTCTCATCTTTCATAGTCTCTACAACTGAATTACCATGAACATTGAATCACAATTAATACTCCCATAAAGAAATCCTCTCAAATGCATCAACCAAGAATTTGTGATTTCCTTGTTCATCAATTGATCTATCCTTTTATAATTGTTGCACACCAATACTTATAGCAAATTAACCTGTATCTTCTCCTCTTGGTAAATATTTCTTTATCCCACCTTCGAAGGCTCAACCATTGCAACAACCATCATGTGCTTCAACATATCATTTATATGTTTACCAGACTCTAACACCAAGTTCTCTTATTCAGAACTAGTTATCATGCAAAACTTCAGTTTTGATTGTAGCTTAACCTGAAGATATTATTGATATCTAGGAAGTATAGCAAAAGATGTTATTGTTATCTAAGAAGGATAGCAACATAGAAGAGAATTATGGAACTCAAGTTTTGGAAATGAGGTAATTTATTTTCATGGATATGAATTGTTTTGCATATATTTTGTAATAAAATTGGCTTTTAAGTTTGTCAAAATGGTTTTAAGTATTTAAATAATGTGTTATATTTTAAATTTGTATTAACTTTTAATTAGTAGATAGATTTTAAATTTTATATTTGTAATTGATTTAAAATAAATTATAAAAATTATGTTATATAGACATTTTAATAGAAAAGCCCTAATAATAAATTTATATTTATTAAAAAATAGTAATAATAATATATGTTTATGATACATTATAAATAAGGAGTTGGTATAACTATTTAATTGTATGACTAGTTGACAAATTTTGGAATTTTATGAGTTTATTGTTTTTTCTTAATTACTATATTAAAAATGAGTGAAAAATTTTAAGAATAAAAAGAAATGTTGTTTTTAATAAAAATATTATATGACTGAATTATGAAAAAGTGATTCATTAATTCATTTACTTTTAAATATAAGAAATTGTCATAAACTAAACTATTAAAGCTAAGATTATATGATGTGTTAAATTTTTTTCATTAATCTATATAAAATTCATGTTTTTAATTTTCAAGGAAAATCTAAAATTGACTTATACTTTTAAAATATATAAAAATAAATTAAAAAACTGTGATATTTTTAATTACACTTATTTAAGATAACTTTGGTTCCCGGTAACTAATTTAGAATTCAATATACAATTTTAAAGTAAGTAAAACAACACTACAATTTGTATTATTCATTTTTTTCCTCAATTTTTTTTTTTATACTTAGATAATAACGAAACCTCCATGTTTCAAACCAAAAGAAAAAATCTAAGATATTCAAAATTTAACACTTGGTCAAAATAAATGGAGATTGAATAATATATATATATAATATATATATATATATATAACATGAAATTCAAAGTATACAGAATTCTATGGAAGATTCAATAACATATCCCTATCTAATAATAAATCCACAAACACAACCTCTATCACATAAGATGGTAGCAATGAAAGACGCTGGAATTCATCGTCATGTCCAAAAGTAGCGATTTCATTTTCAATTTTCTTTCAGGTTGATAGTTTCCCAGTACAATGCCAACTTAGGAATTTTTTAAAACACTTTTTAAATGATATTTTTGTCATTTAAACCATTTATTGACCTTGAAAAGATTAAATTTAAATTTACAATAATAATTAAAATATGATTTACATGTTTGATATACTTCTGTTAAAACTTTTGATATACTTCTATATATATGACACTATAATTTTATTTACAATAACAATGACGATACTTTTAATTTATTCATGTCGATAAGGTGAGCTATATTTAAGCTTAATTTATTTATGCCAATAGGGTGATATCTATATTTAAGCCTATAGGTATGGTGATCTATATTTATTTAAAATAATAATGATGATATTTTTAATTTATTTATGCCAACAGGGTGATCTATATTTAAGCTTATTTTATTTATGCCAATAAGGTGATCTATATTTAAGCTTATATGCATGATTTGGGGTGATCAATATTTAAGCTTATACATATGATTTAGGGTAATCTATATTTAACCTTATACGCCTGATGTATATTGGAATTGGCGTGCAAGATTTTCTTGTGTATGAATTTTAAAAATGTTAAATTTTAAATATTTTTTTCATTTTTGATATTGAGTTTATATAATGTTTTTATTTTCTTGGTGAGAAGAATAGATGGTGTTTGATTGATAAGGGAATATAAGTTTACATTTATAAAGATGGTAGAATTGAAAATTGTATTCTTGATTTTACAATTAGATCACTATTATAATCAAGTGTTGTAATATTTTTTTATTTGAATTGTGATGAGATAAGAAGTTACATTTCATGTGGTGAAAGTATTTCATTGCTATCATCTTATGTGATAGAGGTTGTGTTTGTGGATTTATTATCAGATAGGGATATGTTATTGAATCTTCCATAGAATTCTGTATACTTTGAATTTCATGTTATATATATATATATATAATATATATATATATATTTATATAATATATATATATATATTCAATCTCCATTTATTTGACAAGTGTTAAATTTGAATATCTTAGATTTTTTCTTTGGTTTGAAACATGGAGGTTTCATATATATCTAAGTATAAAAAAAAATTGAGGAAAAAAATGAATAATACAAATTGTATGTTGTTTTTTTTTACTTTTAAAATTGTATATTGAATTCTAAATTAGGTACCGGAACAAAGTTATCTTAAATAAGTGTAATTAAAAATATCACAGTTTTTTTAAAATTTATTTTTTAATATATATTAAAATGTACAAGTCAAATATAGATTTCACTTAAAAAATAAAAAACATGAATTTTTTATATAGTCAAACTTGAAGCCAAACCTCATCCAAACTTCATTAGAAAATTTGAACCTGAATCAAATTTCATCGTTGTCAAACCTGAAATCAAACCCGAACCATGTGACTTAGCCTTGGGTCATTGAGACCATTATGTGAAAAATTGTAAGTGGATAGACTAAGATGATCAAAGCACTGTATAGACTAAGATGATATCTTCAAATAAAATTAATTTTTTCCATATGTTGTTAAATGAGAAGTACTTATGAAGCATTTTTATGTTGTTGGATTATGTCTTAAGTATGATAAATTTTATTGTTTAAATATCTACAATGCAATATCAAATTAGAGATATAATGTTTGTTTTATTCAGTATACAAATAAAGACTTTTGATTTCATTGAGTGATATACTTTGTTCATAATATCATGGTTTTTTAATTTTATAGTTGAAAAAATTTCAATTTCTTTTGTATCTAGCATGGTGTGTTTGAAAACATGTTAAATTTATACTTAGGAAAGAAAAATGATATTCTACCAGAAACATTAATGTGTTTTTTCCTTAAAAATTAACTTTGTTTGAGACATAAAAAATTGGTTTTATTAGCATTTTTTAAAAAGCTTGAAAATTGACCCTAAAAAAAAACGTTATTCCAGTAGCATCACTTTCTTTTTGAAGCTATATTTTGCACGAAAATTTCGTAGTAAATTTCCTAGTCACCGCCATTTTTAAAACACGTTCAAAATTGGCACCTAAAAAAAAAAACATTGTTCCAGTATACACACTTTTCGTTTTTAGCACCGTTTTTGATGTTTTTTTGGGGTTTTTGGGCCAGAGTTCCCGTTTTGAGTTTATAGTTCCCGTTTCAAAGTTTACATTGTTATATGCACTCCAAGACTAAGCACATACCTATTAAGTACCATTTTCTATGAGAACAAGTGCTTGAATAAAATTTTAAGTTGGAGTATGTTCCCTCCAAAGAACAGGTTGCTGATATATTTACCAAACCTCTTCCCAAAGAAGCATTTGAATATCTTAGACAAAAGCTGGGAGTTTTTTCTACTTCATCCTGTTGTTGAAACTAGTTCTCAGAGGAATGTTTCCTATACGCAGATTTCAAGAAGCAAAGTTGTGTATATATGCGAGTTTCTGTGTCTACAGTAGCGTATGTGTTTTTCTAATAGAAAAACACTAGGTGAGACTAAAAAAAATCAGTTTCTGACATGGGATTTCAGTTTGATATGAATGGTTACAGTCTGTTGATTTTCTTTTCTCGTTGATGTTTATTTGATCAATGAAGATGCCTTGATGAATGAATTGTTGACAATGCATAGGTAGAACAGGTTCAGGGGGAGAATTAGCCTTCAAAACATTATGCATTGTTGGCATCATGGTTTCTGAATTCAGCTATGGTCTCAATTATTCATATCATGTGTTGTAAAGGTCATGTAAAGACCTATGGTGTAATAATATGTCTCTTTCTATCATACTCTATCATGAATGAGTCATTTTGGATATAAGATGTAATTTGTACCGCCACTATGCATGAGAAGGATGATGTAATAATTGCAATGTTCTTTCATGTATGAACATTTGGTATATCCCCACTTGGTTGGGTGATTGACATATGTATGAATCATTGGTGATGGGAAAACAATACTCACATAGTTGAGTTATAGAGTCATGTTATTATTTTGAAAAAATATTTCTGCAGACTCTACAAGTGCTCAGGGGGAGCATGGACAGTATAGTGCATCTCAGCATGTACTAAAGGGGAGAATATATTGGTCCACCCTTTTCCCTTGATTTCAAAGGGGAGAGTATCTTGGTGTTGATTGATATATCTAATAGGTTCTACAGCTTGAATTGATCAACACCAACATGGTTTCCATCAATTCCAAAGGGGGAGATTGTTGGCATTATCGTACATGTGTTGTCCTTGATGGAAACCCACTCAAAAGTCAGTTCAGAATTGATAAAGCGAAACTATAATTGTAACAGGTCTATTCAGAGGTAACATAGTAACGGCACAGAAGAACAAGATGATGGGACAAAGGATTTCATATCAGAATCAAGCAATTGAAGAAAAAGAATGTTTTAAGTTGCATTAAGTGGTATATACTAGTTCACCTAGTCCATGTAGTGTATACAAGTGGGTTCACAAAACAAAAGGAGTGTGTACGTATGCACGCACTTTCACAAGAGTAAAAGCGCTTATGGGATGGAAAATTAAAATTAATGAATACCAAGGGCCTATACCATGGTATTAGCCCACAATATTGAGCGAAGTAATGGTTATTTGACCTTGTCTAAGATTACCACAAGTTCTAAGTGTTGTTTTGGTCCGGGGTATTGAAAAAGGCTCTAAGTATATAAGGAGGAGAAGATCAAAGGGCTCAGTGTGCAAGTAAAATGGTTTTTCATGAATACTTCTATCTGAAGTATATTTTTTGTTGTAAGGGATATGGTTATGATATAAATCTGAAATATCTTATGCACCTTTGGATACAATGTTGGATCAGGATCATGAGACCTGAAATGACTTATCATTGTATGATGTGATAATGGATGGGCTAGATCTAAATGCTAACACATGTTTTATTATTTTAAATGTTGTGATATGCGTATGTTTGAAGTCTGGAATAGCTGCGAAGTTATAAGTTATTATTTGCAGATCTATATGCTAGTTCGTCTTGCTGAAGGCGCATATACATGTTGATTCGCCACTACCAAGTAGCGTATGCAAAAGAAAAGTCTATTGTTCAGAGATGAATTATAAATGTGATCAATGTTGTTGTTTTACTGATGTTTGCCAATGCTGTTTTCATTAGATCTGAAAGTAAAATTGATTGTATAAGGAGATTGAGTCTCGTTGATTGATTGATTGAGTTAGAAGAGTGATCTTTGCTCCAATCTATTTAGAACTCTGTAATTTGACAGCAGATCTTTAGAATGTCACTAGTTGGTACATTTTTTGATTTAGAGGTTTTATGATTTATATCCTATACATGCAACATATACATGCAGGTTGGCTACATTGAAGTAGCGTATACATTATGACATATGATTTTTGAGGTTGCAGTTGGTTCTGGTTGTTGATGCAGTTGTATTTGATAGTTGTATTGTAGTGGTGATTTATTTTGAGCTTCAATGTTATTGATGGGCCCAGTATGAAAATTTGATGAAACGTAGCCTACATATGGTGTTGTTGTGTACTAAGAGTATTGAGTGTGAAAATTTATGAAACGTGGTCCCTGGAGGAAGAGTGAAGGTAGTAGCCTTCTATAGGTCAGTGCCTATGTACTGGTAAACATATTAGTCAGTACAAGAGATAGGGGATTATAGCTCCCTTCCAGTAGAAGCTCAAAAATGAGTTAAGGTTGTAGCCTTCAGCATGTAGATGCCTACATACTAGAAAAAGTGTGCACTAATACAAAACTTGTAAACAACATTTTATTATAATAAGATAGAAGACTGAGACGAGAACAACTGTGGTTTTTTTCCCACATTGGGTTTCCACCTGGAAAATCTTGGTGTTCATGTGCGTTGCTTATGTGTGTTGATTTATTCTATTCTTATTGCATGTGTTTACTACTTAGTAAATGCATCACACTATGATTTAAGACAATGAATTAGTTTTTTATCAAAATTTATTATCTATACGCTCATTTCATTCTTTATAGGCGTGGACATGTGCTAGTTGGTTTTAGTAAAATAATGTATAGAGTTTAAAAAGGAAAATCTTTATTGTGAAAGTTTAAATATTGATTCACCCCCTCTCGGTATTTTTCCCAACATCATAAGATTATGACTCCACTTGATAAGTGAAACAAATTTAATAACAATTAAGTTACCTAACCAATAATAAGATAGTAACATTAAATAATAGAAGGAAAAATATTTACAAGAATGTAGGAGACGTTAAATATTATAACACCCATTATCTTCATAAGTTTGAGCCTTTATTGCATTTTTCATTAAAATCTCATGTATATAAAGAGAAAGTAATAAACCTTGGAGAATATTTATGTAGTGTGTTTAATGTTTTTACATTGTGAATGACGTGTTTATTTTCTTGCTTGAGCATTAAAAGTAAGAAATATCCTCGCACATTAGAGCACCTTTTCCTATAATTTTGTCTTCTAATCCTATAACCTATAAATTTCCATACCACATTTTCTCTCCATTTTGTCTTAACGTATATAATCTATAGGATAATATACTAAGAAAGTGTTACTAGGTAAATTTCCTTTTTTCATACATTTTTCATCTTTTAATGTGAAATTTAAGTTACTAGTAGTTTTACTAATAAGTTTCCACAAGAATTACAAATTATATAGCAATTATCCATTTTGTTGTAGACTCTATGGAAAATTATCATAATTTACGGTAGTGGATATCCAAAGAGAAAACCACAACTTGGAGGAGATTACAAATGATATGGAGATGGATATGTGTGTGAGAGGTAGATTCTAGAGTAAATAGATAAGTGTTTAAAGCCCAAGCCAATAGGAATTTAATAATGGCATATTCGAACACATCCACAAATTCAATTACATAATCACCTTAAAGATTAATCTGTGGATTCTATAAAACTAGTCATCAAGACCATAATAGAGGGAATGATTACCTGTGACTACCAAAACAAATTAGGAATCATATCTCTCTATTTTTAGAATACTTTTTTCTACAGTTGTGTTCAACATGTAAATCTATAGAATATTGATAAACTAATTTAACATTGAGGGAATGGATATATGTAAAAAGTTATTTTGGATATTGTTAAAACTAGGCATTGTGTTTCCTAAAGTTAATACAAATATAGTGATTTGTGCTTTCATATGTTTTGATTTTAAAGAAATTTCTTTAGCTATAACATTTTTTTTGCAACAAAACCCAAAGCAAGAGGACCCCTGTGTAATGGTACTCATTTCTTACTTCAATTTTAATTAGTTTAATTCATGTTATAGTTTTAATTCAAATGAGTGGTAAATTACTATATTTATTATTAATAGTTTGATTTAATGAATGTTTAGGATTTGCTAATTTCAATATTGTTTGAGGTTTTTAGCAAAGTCACCGGAAAATTGATGTATAGTTTGTAATTTAAGAAATTTCATTTTTGTTATTACAAAAATTATCATTTACATTAAATAGTTAAAATTTGTAGTGAGTTGTTCAACTAAGCAATTATATAAATGACAAATCTAGTTAACTCATATAGCATTGTATCCGATTGTTTTGAAAGTTATCATTCAATAATTAGCTTTTATATTTAACTAAATCTTACACACATAGTATAAATGTTTCACAAGTTTATGATTTTTAATTAAGTGAAAAGAATTTAAGAAAAATAAAGTTACCTAACAAAAAATAAGATAATAACACCAGATAATAACACCAAAAAATAGAAGGAAAAACATGTACAAGAATGTAGGAGACTTTAGAGACTATAACACCCATTATCTTCATAATAAGTTTCAGTCTTTGTTGCATTTTGCATTAAAATCTCTTATATATAAAGAGAGAGGAAGATTATAGATTAGGTTAGCAATAATCGCATATGCACATAAGAATATGTGCATACGAATAGAATAACAAATTTTTACTTTAAATTTTGTACACACTACGAAGGAAAAAATAAATTCCTCGTACTTTACTAAAGCAAAAAGCAAGACTTACGAACTTTCACTATTACAATACCTCTAATTTTAACAACAACAACACAATAAGAACGAAATGCCCCGTGCTTGTTATTTATTTTTCAGTAAAATGTCTATTAATATGCATGTGTAATATGTATAGTTGTTGGTGTTTTTTATGCCAGTAAAAAAATAATTAAAAAAATAAAAAATAATTAATATGTATTTTAATATGTATAGTTGTGGGTTTTTTATGCAGCAAAAAAATAAAAAATAAAAATTAATTAATTATAGTAAAGTTATGGTTAATTATTAGAATTTGTGATTTTTAAGGTTTTATTTTGTAATTCATATTATAATAGTTTAGATTTTTTTAATTTTTAAATTTAGTTTTCTAAATATTAAAACAAAATTTCACAATATTCAAATAAATAGAATTGTTAAAGTTTCAAGTAAAAGAGTTTTTATAGTTGAATTCACAAAGTTAAGCTTCAAAAGTATTTAGTTAAACAATGAAATTTCTATTTTGCATTAAATTTAAACATTTAAAACAAAAAAAAATCCACCACAAATGACATCAACTTGCTTTTGTTTCATCTCTATATTGTTAAATAACTAATGCATCTACTAATGCTTATAAGTATTTATCTTGCATTATTTGACAACTTGATATTTCAAGGCCTTATGTGACTCCTACACAAGTTTCTCATAAAATCAAGCTACCTATTAAAGGTAGGCAAAAATGTTTGAAAGAAAAACATTATATAATATTAAAAGAACACATAATTAATTATATAATAACATGTTGACTTGGGGGAATACCAAAGAACGATGTAATGGAGGGGACATTGTCTTTTCTTATCAATATATTATATTATTTTGAAATATGTTGTTAGTAAAGGAATAATTAAGTCTTAGGCATTTGATATTTTTATTTTAAAAAATGGAAAAATATTTATAAGTATTGGGAGACTTTAAGTTATTAATAGATTAGATAGGCAATAAACGTAAAATTAAGATTATAATATTAGTTCCAATTAGAAATGGATTTATGAAGGTAAAAAGTGATTTGAGATATATATATATATATATATATATTATATATATATATATATATAATATATATATATATAACTAACTCAACTCAAATGTTGATCATAAATCTAAAGTTGTATTAATGTAGGAAGAGACACAAATGCATCAAGGATTTAGAGGAAGAACTTAGTTTGCATTTTAAAAATATCTCTATATTGATATAGGAAGTGATAGAATATCATAAATGGGTTTGTTGGCTTTTTTTGTAATTGTTGCAATGGTATTGGAGTCATAATAGCAAGGCTTAAAAGAGATTTTGTTAAATATTTCTCATTATAATTAGGGATTATTTTATTTAAGTAGTGACAGTAATTTTAAGTGTTTTTCTTATATGTCGATTATATGTGTCAATATTATATATAAAAGTGAATCTATATATAAAGTGATTTCACATTTTAAATATCAAAAATAAATATATTAAACCACAAAAAAAATCATCAAATAAAAATGTGATTGTTGAAATTTTTTCAAAAACTTAAGTAGATTTTGTAAATTATTTTCAAAAGTTACATGTTAATTAAAAGTCAAACATGAGTTTTACACACTTATCTAGAAATGAATTTTTCATAAATATTGAGATTTGATGTGTGTATTGTTTTTCATCAATATTGAGATTAGATGTGTGTATTGTTTTTCATCAATATTGAGATTAGATGTGTGTATTGTTTTTCATCAATATTGAGATTAGATAAACGTACTATTATGACACTTGATGACATATAGATTTACTACCAAAAAATGATAAAATAAAATTGTGATTGTTAAAAAATGTCAAAAACTTCAGTGAATTTGGAAATTATTTTCAAAAGTTACACATTAATTAAAAGTCAAACATAATTTTGCACACTTACCTAAAAATGAAATTTTCATTAATATTGAGATTTGATGTGTGTATTGTTTTTCATAAATATTGAGATTTGATGTGTGTATTGCTTTTTTCATAAATATTGAGATTTGATGTTTGTATTGTTTTTCATATATATTGAGATTAGATGTGTGTACTATTATGACACTTGGTGGCATATAAATTTATTTTTATTTTTTATTTTTAAAATGAATTTTATTTTGACAAATTCTATTTATATAACCCGATAAAAATAGTCATTTCATCTATATGATCCAATAAAAATAAAAAATTCAAATTTCAAAACTATATTTTTAGTTTTTCAGAATATTCAAATTTATTTTTAACTTTTCAAAATATTCACTTTTTAATAGTTATTTTTTTCAAAACTTTTTAAAAGTTTATAAAAAAATTTAAAATTTTGAGAAGTAATTGAAAATCAAATTTTCACTATAAAATAATTACAATAAGCTACCTATGAGCAGGTATAATAAATCTAACGGATGTATTTCAAAATGATTTTTTCAATATGAAGTGTAATATGCAAAGTTGTTTATGGGATTTTGTTTTTTGGCAATCGGAGAATATTCTCTAAGATTTGAGCTAGGGTTGGAGTTGTCGCTAGGGTTTTGATTTTGGGTACCATGGCGGGCCGCGAAGGGGTAGTGCAGCTCCCTCCTACAGTCAGGTAGTTACATATAGAAGTAAAGATACGGGAAAGCAGCATTTTAAAAAACCTTTGGAACAGGTTTGAGAGGCAAGAAGCAAGGGAACATTGGGAAGAAACGGACTTCAGGAACAGGAAGGGGATCAGCTGGAAACAAATAAGGAGAATGGAGGTAGCAGTGAAAAACCCACTTCCATAAGAACAACTGGGGTCTGTAAACCCAAGTTGAACACCATTCCCCAATTCATATTGAGTGATATGGCGCTTCAAGCGCATAAGGATCATATGACGGAACATGTGATCATATGCAAATTCATGGGGTTATTGTTGACGAAGAGGGCATTACATGTCTAGATAAGGAGCTATTGGAAGCCAAAGGGGGAAATACACCTTCATCTAAGATCTAAGGGCTTCTCCACAGTGGTGTTCACGAGCCTAGAGGATAAAGACAGAGTCTTCGAAGGAGGGAATTATTTCTACGCTGCTGCAGGACTCTACATGCGACCATGGATGATGAACTTTGTCCAGGAACGTGAAAAATTCACATGAGTACCAGTATGGATTAGACTATACTCCCTTCCTCTAGATTATTGGCTACCAGAATCTCTGAAAACAATAGGCAACAAGCTGGGACACTTTCTAAAGATCTCAAATGCGACTCTGAAAGGAAAATACACATCCTTCGCCTGAATATGTGTGGAGATGGACTTATCTGGAGCCTTCCGAAAATGATAATTTTAGAAGTATATGATGAATAATGGGTGCAAATTGTGGACTATGATCACATCCCACTTAGGTGCCACAAATGCCATGAACATGGGTATTTATTTAGAGACTGCCCAACAAACAATATGGAAGGAAATATGAAAACTACTGTGGATAAAAATCACGAGGGTTTCACAAATGTTGCGGGCAAAGGGAAGGGTGGTAAATGTCCACAAAAGAAGATGAATGAGGACAAACATTCAAGACACGATCGGTTCAAGATCTTAGAGGAAGAAGAGGGGAACAAGGAAACAGTCCAGGATAAGGAGAACATAATCAATGAGAAGGAAAAGGAAGCTGACATGGAAGATATCACAGTAAACAACCAGCAAAAGGACGATCTACCAAGCTACATGGAGATAAGTAGGGACCTTTAGATGACTCCAAGTGAAGCGGATACGGAGGACCATGAACTACAAGAGATTCTAGACAAGGAAAATCTAGACCTAGAAAAAATTTTGGAACAAGGGACAACCACAGGAGTGGACTCCCTACCAAAAGAGGATTATGACAAAGTGCAACAACTCTTTCTATGGAGATCACAATCGAAGGGAGTTGGAATCAAAAGAAATCATGAAATCCAGGAGCATAGTGGGGTCAAAATGATGGAGAATGTATAGGCACAATCTCCAAAGAACCTGGGTAGGAAAAGAGGAAGAAAAAGACAGAATGAGTTGCTGAACGAATGTCGAAAGCTATTGATTAACTCAGATAATATGAAAGATCTTACACGTTATTCCTTTACTAACCTTTCATAATTAAGCTCACAACCTGGAATATTAGAGGCATAGGAAATAGAAGGAAACAAAGAAATCTCAGTAATAAAATTAAAGAAGAAAAACTAGATATTGTTTTTATTCAAGAGACAAAATGCTCGATGGATGAGATTAGAGAAATTCATAATAAGTGGCCAATCAAGTATGAGTATCTAGAGGCTAAAACAGACAACTCGGTGGGGGGGATTCTCACACTATGGGATCCACAGAAATTTGGAATCTTGGATGCTGAAGCATCCAGGAACTATCTTTCTTTGGTATGTCAGCCTGTAGGTGATAAGGTAATATATACGGTCACAAATGTTTATGGACCTCAAGAGCAAGAAGACAAACTCAAGCTTCTCATCTCCCTTGAGGATCTAAGAGAAAGACACCCCAACATGCCCTGGATCGTTGCAGGAGATTTCAATATGATAAGATCTCTTTCAGAGAAGAAATGGGGTACTAGACAGCTAGGAAGAGACTCCATGGCCTTCCAGACCTTCATAATGAACATGGGGCTAGTGGATACTGAAACAATAAATGGAACCTTCACCTAGAACAATAAGAGGGGAGGGGCTTCTCAAGTTGCCTCTAAACTTGATAGATTTATTATTTCAAAGGACCTCATTCTCACAGGCCCTACCATGACACCTTCCATTCTACCCTTTGGAGGATCGGACCACTTGCTTGTACAGTTGGAAGCAACCTTTATGGGCACACCAAGAAATAGACCCTTCAGGTTTGAAAATGCTTGGCTCTCTCACCCTAAATTCACCAATAACATTGACAAATGGTGGAGAGAGGATTTGAACACTCAAGGCACTAGAATGTTCATGCTCCAATAGAAACTCAAACACACCAAATCCAGACTTAAAGAGTGGAACAAAAAGGAATTTGGCGATATCTTCCAAGCCAAAAGAGAAGCTGAGCAGAAGCTCCAGGAGATCAATCAGATCAACATCACAGATGGCTTTACGAAGAGCGGAAAAAGCTAACTGACTCTTTACAAAGAGAATGGGAAGATTGATGCTTGCAAGCGAAAATTTTCTGGAGACAGAAATCAAGAATACAGTGGATCAGAGAGGGAGAAAGGAACACAAAATTCTTTCATAAATCCATCATGGCTCACAGGGCACACAACAGAATCACAAAGCTCAAAGACTCTTAAGGGATAAAGCTCGTCTCTCATAATGATATGGAATCATTCCTTATACAACACTTCCTCAGTGTAGTAGACGAGCCTCTGAAGGATAGATCCAGGTTCATCGACCATTTCACTCAGTATATCCCTCAGTTTGTTACCAGAGAGGACAACCATAATCTTAATAGGCTAGTGTTGGAAGAGGAGGTCACTGAAACGATTAATGAAATGCAAAATGGAAAATCCCGAGGACCGGATGGATTCAATGTAGAATTCTTCAAAGCCTACTAGGAAACAATCAAACAGGATATCCTTGAGGTTGTGGAAGACTCAAGAAAATCCAAAAAGGTTCTGAGAGCTCTTAATGCTTCCTTCATAGCTTTTATCCCAAAACAGGAAAATTCCATGACTCTGGATGGTTTTAGACCCATATCCTTATGTAATGTGGCGTATAAAATTATTTCAGAAGTGATAGCCAATAGACTCAAGCCGTTTCTACCATCTCTCATCTCGGAGGAGAAACCGGTTATGTGGAAGGAAGACAAATCCTCAACAACATCATCCAAGCTCATGAGGTGGTACACTCTCTCAAAAGCAACAAACAAGCTAGCATGATCATTTAGTTGGACCTAGCAAAAGCCTATGACAAGCTAAGTTGGTCTTATATAAGATAAATTCTAAGAGCCTATGGCTTCGACCAAAATTGGATAAGATTGGTTATGGCACTCGTCACCACGACCAATTTTTCCATTTTGCTTAATGGAGCTCTATCAAGAACCTTCACACCCTCTAGAGGTCTCAGACAGGGAGATCCGCTCTCTCCTTTCCTCTTTGTCCTCATGATGGAAGGGCTAGGCAGAGCAACCAAAATGGAAAATGCTGAAGGACGGATCCAGGGTATCAAACTCACCTTGTATGGAGCAGCAAACACTCATCAACAATTTGTGGATGACACAATGTTGCAGGGCATACCCATAGTCAGGGAAGCCAGAGCGATCAAACTCATCTTAAATTACTTTGTTATGGCAGCAAGCATAGAGGTAAGCCTCACCAAATCCAAAGTTTTTTCTCTTTAACACTAACATTGCTATTCAAAGAAATATTACCAGAATTCTTTGGTTTTAAAGGGAACAACTACCTTCCAAGTATCTAGGCATACCTCTTACTGATAAACCTCTAAGCAAGAAAGTGTGGGAGCCATTAATAAATAAGCTTCAGGACAAGGTCAAAAAATGGACATGCAGGACACTAAATTTGGTAGGGTGCCTCGTGCTCACATAGGCTGTCTTGCAAGCAATTCCCATTTTCATGTTCTCAACTCTTCCTGCTCCTAAAGGCATTAAGCAAGAAATGAGGAGAATACAAAGGGATTTTCTGTGGGGCAGAGGAGAAGAAAAAAAGAAGTGGGCTTTACTTTCCTAGGACAAGATATGCAAGCCCAAAAGCCATGGTGGCTTGGGGCTTCATGACCCTAAAACCCTCAGTAAAGTTTCAGGAGCCAAACTTTGGTGGAGATGGATTAAGGAGCCGACAGCTCCCTGGGTTAAGCTTTGGAAAAAAAAATATGCCAGGTATTGGCAGGAGAAGGATCACATTAGAATGTCAAGGCAAATCAAGGGCTCCCATATTTGGAACCTTGCATGGGAAAATAAAAGTATTGTTCAGCAACACAGCTTATGGGAAATTCGAGCAGGGAACCTTACACATTTTTGGGAGGACAACTGGCAACAAGAACCCAACCTTTATAAGGAGGAATTAGCAGCTGTCAAGAGTGACACGGATAACAAAGGTTTGCTTATGGTAAAAGACTTCTGGGACCAGGAAAGGAATGAAGGAAAATAGAGGAAGTGGAAGGATCTAAGCCACAGTGATGAAAGTCCTATGAAAGCCCAGGCAGATGCTCTCTTCCAAGAACTACAACACAGAAGGATTCTGGTATCCTCCTTACCTGACCAATTAAGATGGGGAAATGGTGACTTCAACCTCAAAGAAGCTAAACAGGAAGTATCAGGATTTAACTATTTGAATCCTGATCAAGTCTAGAAAAAACTATGGCAGAGCCCCCACTGGATGAAAATAAAGCTATTCATCTGGCTAGTGCATCAAAGGAAAATCTTAACTTGGGAGAATATCCTAAAAAAAGGTTTTATTGGTCCCTCTAAATGTTACCTTTGTGGATCACATGAGGAGATGATGGATCACCTTCTCAACCTCTGTCCTTTCACATCCCACGTGTGGGACTGGGTGGCCTTAATTTTTAGACATACAGATAGGGATAACCTTATCATATCCAATACTTTGAAGAATTAGAGGAAGAACTTCTCAGGGAACGAAATTATCAATAAAGCCTAGACTTTGGTTCCAGGCTTTGTTATCTGGAATGTTTGGAAATAGTGTGACATTCAAATCTTCAAAAACAAGGCAAGCAAGCCCCAACACATAACTAACCAAATTTTAAGGCAACTCAAAGACACAGTAAGAAGTTTGGTGAGGACATTTCCTAAGGATCCTCCTCTGCCCCAAGAGGTGAGTATCATTCTTCAGTTGGGTCTTCAGTCCATAAACCCACAAGGCCTAACTAAGGGAGTAAAACAAATAAACACAGATAGTATCATTTGGAAGCCTCATCCTTATGGTTTCCTAAAGGTTAATATAGATGGAGCTTCTAAGGGCAACCCAAGGTTAGCTGGCTTTGGGGGTGCTATAAGAGATGAGCAGGGTCAGGTAAAGAAGATCTTCGATGGCCACTTGAGAAAAGCCACTAATAACATGGCGGAGCTCATGGAACTAGAGCAATACTTGGAAATCCTGTTGAATTATCATAATGTTATCATTGAAGTAGATTCGGAATTGATTATCAGAGCGGCCAAGAAAATCTGTAATGGTACTTCTCCAGATAAAGTATCGAAGCATTAGAGGCTTTTGCAGGTCTTTCACCGTATCCACTCCCACCTGCAAACCTTAAAAACAGTTAGCTTTGTCCATGTGAAAAGGAAAGCTAACATGTTAGCATATCGTATGGCGAACAAAGGAGTAACCAATATGGATAGGGATTCTCGGTTTGCTTGGGAGTTGTTACCCCCAGGAAAATTGTTGGAAGACTGTCTCTATTAGGCAGACAAAGATATGGAGCTATGGATTAATAGGATGGATTGAAATGGTTCAGGAGACAGGTGGGAGGATAGGGATCCCTAAACTTTATGCCCCTTTTGGTTTGGGCTGCAATCCAAAGCTCAGCATTCCATCGGATGAGTGGTGAGAGGACCAACTCTGGAAACACCATGGGTTTGGTCGTCCATTAATCAAAACATTAGAGGAAAATTTGATTAATGGGTTTGGCAAAGAATCTGGGAGGAAGGAAAAAGAATCGTCCATTGCACATGATTAACAGCTATTGTGGGGTAAAAGTGTGTGCAAGATAGTCTGCAGAGCGTTCGATGCTAAAACAAGAAGTGGTTTATCGGGTGGGGTTCAAACAGTATATGGTTTTTTGAGACAAGGCTCTGATTCCATTCCTCATGCGACACGTAGCAGTGAAACGTGAGAGAATACCGCTCTCATCGTGTGGTTATTTCTCGTGCTATTTGACCACCCGATATCCGCGTAGACCATTGGATCCACATCAGGTGATCAATGGTGTAGATTTGTTCGTGCAAGTTGGTTTGGCATTTTGGATCTGAAATAGTTTAAAGAGCTGGCCTAAAGTTTTCTTTGGGTCCGTTCTTGACAGGTTTTTGTGTGGGGCCGAGTTGGATTGTATGGTCAGCGGCACTTTAAGCTTACTATTGTTTTTAGCTGAGCTTTGGTGGTTGTCCTGAGGACCCTCAGTGGGTCTCTTGAGGCATTTTTGTAAACCTTGGTTCTTTGGTCCTGTCTTCCAAGGCGGTCAAGGTTTCTTTTTGTGCTCGACGGTTTCTTTTTGTATACTGCTTACTCTTTGTCCAGAGTGTTTGGTTGTAAATCCCCGGTTTTCCATTTCGGACTTCTCTTGGTTTTCGGTACGTGGCTCGGGTTTTGGCCTAACTAGCTGCATGTTGTACTCTCACAGAGCTGGTGCAGCTACTTGTAAATTATGTATCATTGGCTAGATTAATAGAAGGTCCTACTCTTACTTGATAAATAAATAAATAATAAATAATAAAAAAAACAAAAAAAACAAAAAAAAACAAAAAAAAAAACAAAAAAAAAGAAGGAATATGCAATATTGTTGCTTAATACTTTCTTCTTATGAAAAAAATTAATTGATAGCCACTTTAAATTAATTTAAATGTTAAAAATCACCAAAACTATGTATATAAAAAATATGTAATATAGTAATCATAAACCTCTCCAAAACTATGTATATAGAAAATATGTTATATAGTAATCATAAACCTCAATTTAAAATAGACTTACATATAATATTATATTTACATCTCTTAAAATTAAATTATTCTTTATTATTAATTAAATATTATGCAAACATGATTAAATTAAAAACATAAAAGCTTTGAAATAACATTCATATTTATATAATAAATAAAATAAAAAATTGTCTAATACAATTAATATATTTAAAAGGAACATACAAATAGTTTATGCAAGAAAATTAATTTAAATGAACACTGTAAGTAAAAAATATGTTGTTATTTATTTTAATGTTTTATTTTATATTTTAATTTAATATCCAATTATTTAGATGTAAAAAAATTAAAAATGTCAAATTGAAAATAATATAATATAATATATATTATGAAATATGAATGGTTATATTTTATTGTCTAGTATATTTTTATTAATAAATATATAGTAATAAATAAATATTAAATAGATTTTGAATAGGTGTAACTCATTATTAGATTATTCATATGAGCTTCATTGTGTCTGTACATTAAGTTGTTCATTTGGTGTACCCATTCGATATTAGACATACTTGTGATAAGGATAAATCCACATTGTTCCATTCCTTTTTAATTTCGGTCGAGTAGTATGCGAGCGCCTAATCATCAGGCAATAAATGACAGAATTGATACATTATCATATTCACAAGAGGAGGTGACTCTAAAATAAGCGACAATCAATATACACTGTCAATCCAAACCCCATGAGCTCATAGAATGATAATTCATTTTTATAAATATTTAGATTACTTTTTATTAAATGTTATGATACTTAATTGCATACAAGATTTTTTTTTTGTTTTTTGTTTTTTAAATAATTTTTTTCAATACCATTCAATTTTAAACACCATAAAATTAATTATTTCATATAAATTAGCTAATCAAAAAATATAAATTTCAATTTAAAAAGAAAAAAATCAATATTTTTTTGTTTGATTTTGAAAATATTTAATTTTTTAAAATTCTAATAAAAATTAATTAAAAATCAAAAAAAATTTATGACTAAGAATAAAAATAATATAACCCGCTTTAAGCAGATATAATAAATAAGGTAAGTTACCTATGTTTTAGTTGTCTTCCATGTAAAACAAAGAAAAATAACTTATGTTTTCGTTGTCTTAGACAGAAAAACAAAGAACGACCACTGTTTTTTTTCGTCTGATGTAAAAAATTCGCGACCATCAGTAATAGAATTTGATGGGTAAATGTTTTTCCCTGTAGGATGTTTTAACAATGAATATAATTATATTTAAAATCGTTAAGTAATAAATATTATTTCATTGAATTACTTAATTTTCTTTAAATTATGTATAATTTTTCAATATATGTGTAGAGTTATGAATAAAATATATTAGAAAAGCTATTGTAAATGTATATAACTATTTCTCATTATCTTAGTAAAGTTATAAATAAATTATATTAGAAAATGTTATTGTAAATGGGGCAGTAGAGGTAGGAGTTAAAATTGAGGAGAAAACCTAAATTTAAAATTGATGTAGGAACATCTAGCTCACCATGACCGGGTGAAGTCTCAGCCAGGTTTGAAGGTTGTTGATCATTTGGATTGTTTTTATTTTATTTTAGTACACGTGGTCATAAGGTAGTTTTTTAATTTGTTTTTCTGTCAGAGTCGGTGTGTTAAGTCACAGTTAAGTAGACAGTTAGAATTACTATAGTCTGAACAGTGATTAGGAAATAATTTGTCAACTTAGGAGAGAAAAGACAAACTGTCTAAATGAATCTTGTAATATCAAACGAGCAGTGGTTATCAATCATAACAAGATCGTTTAACTGAGCTCTATGACAATTTTAATTAACTGCAATCAACTGTAACAGAAATGTATAAAAGCAGGGATGTAACCCGATGGAGAGGTTCAGCAAATTCAGATTGAAGAAATAAAAATAATACAAAGACAGATCTCTTCTACTATTGTCCATCTGCAATTACTATTCATTGTTCATTTATTGTAGCTTAATAATTCTTTTTCACTAGTTTGATAAATGATAAACTAGGAGTGATCACGTGAATCGTGATCCCACTATTCTCTTATTCGACACAAAGTTTGTTTCAAATCTAGGCGGTATCCGCACACAGCGTAGTGAATAACAGAAAGAAGAAAATAGTCCGAGGACCGAGCGACAGTCAACCAACGCAGGAAAACAGCACACGGAAGACAAACCAAAAACAGAGGTATTTTCATTGCAAATTTTCACAATTATTACAAATTGAACATTGCAGGCCAAAGTTGTATTGCTTATGTTACCAATCGAAACATATACATCCAATATTTCTTTCCTGTAATATAAATAAACCAAGTGTCGTGATTGAAATTAAAATTAAGGGCGAAACTCTAAACGAGGGTTTGAAACACAGTCAGCCATACCCTTTCCACCAAACAGTCATCGAAAATCGACCAAAGCACACTTATCAACAGCGACAATAATTACAGACAAAGCAATGGCGAACTATAACCATTAATCTATAGGCAGAGCCCCAACAACACGGCAATAGCTTAAGAGCCAAAGCCTACCGGCAGGTTCCCATCATGTGGATTAGGAGACGGAGAGCCCACGTACCCAAGTCGCATTCCAGACCTACGCCAGAAAATCACAGACATTAATATGCATGCACTGTAATAGAACCTGAGAACGAAACTGTACAAGACAAGAGGATTCCCGTAGTTTACCTGAGCAGGCAGAGCAGAGCTCGAGAAACAGAGTCATTGCAAACGAATTGACGGAGCTGAGACCAAAGGAACAGTGTGCCTTAGCATTGATTCTATAAGGAGGACGATTTGAAACAGGGAAGGGTTGCATTACCTGTTCGAAACTACGAAAGACCACCGGAGTACTCCCTGAATCCAAGACAGCCATTACACGCATAAGACAAAGAATGAAGGCAGTGAAAATACTAGTTAAAGATAATCAAACGTGAACAGGAGAGAAGAACCAGAACCAGAGAGAAGTCCCCATATGGATTGAAATTTACAAACAATTATAGTCAGAAAGCACAACGAACCGAGAACTCACCGGGTGAAACAAAGCCAAATAAGCACCACAGAGCCAGAGTAACATCAAAATACCGGAGGAAGCCTTCCATGAGTTCAAAATCAAGTCGAATAGAGTGATACACATTCGTAGCCTTACCCAAAGGCGAACCAGAAGTTACCACATCCATCAGAGTAGAGGCTACCCAGAACAACTCTACAAACCCTCACGGGACCCTCTTGGCGAGCAGAACAATCCAGAATAACCGAGAAGCCAATTGTTTGGGAAAAGAGCGAGTTGAGGAACCAGGCCCGAGGCAGACAGGTGGGCATTCAATGCAACATTAATTCATACTTCCAACCAATATCAAAATATCAACGAACGACTTACATGCAGACATAACAACTCATCAACAGTGAACATGTCATAGCCTACGGACGCGTGGAGTTGTGGGCCAGTGTGGCTGGGTTGCACCAATTTTTTTTTAAATTTAATCTTATTGTTATGTGATTATATAAATATATTATTATAAATTGTTTACAAAAAAAAATATACAAAAATAGAGAGTAGTTAAGTATTGATCAAAATGTATTATAAAATCAAGTGAGTTCAGAGTTTGTTAAGTGTTAGAATTTTTTTATTTGGTATTTCATGTTTTCTGTCTAAGGAGGAAAGGTGTCACGCCCCCAGGCCTACGGTAGTCTTTCAACCGTACTTGGCGAAGTGCGGCACCACGAACACTTTCTTTTCACTAATACTTATGTTCATGGACTACACCTAACCATTAGTCTACTTAGTTTGTTTTTCGCAACCAAGTATTATTATGTTTCTCGTATACCAATGAATACCCATACACATTCATTATCATCAACAATTATACATGAAGAACACAATTGCACAGCATAAAGGGGGGGGCAACTCCCCGAACAATGAGTCTGCCCGAATACAATATATTATACAACTTTACAATATTTTCAATGCTTTACAAGTATACTTGGGAAACACCAAGCTTCATACTTAGCCAATTTTACAACATGCCACACCTTCGTGTATCAACCAAAGTTCCTTGCCTGAGTTGGGCGAGCATGCCCTCACACGAGCTGCCAACGCACTCCTCAACCGAACTTCGTTTACCACTGCACGATGGGCAAGCGACCTCACCTGAGTCGCCTCGTGTTTCCTCTTGCACGACAGGCGGGTGACCTACCCGAGTCACCCTTCACACAGTGGGGAGGTGACCTACCCGAGTCACTCGAGACACCTCTGCGTTTGCTCTTGCACGGCGGGCGAGTGACCTCACCCAAGTCACCACCCTGGCCTTTACCCAAATGTCGGGCACCTTCACCCATGCCCTCGCCTTTCACCCAAGTCCGTGTGCTTATCTTCGTGTGGAGCTGCCCAAGGATGGGCACATTAGAACTGTGCCTCCTTGATGCGGCTCTACTTTCCCTTCGCACTCCACTTGCCACCGAAAGACTTTGCTCGAATTGACTGCCTCTTTTGCTCCAATGCTTCGTTGTATTTATATGGATGGTAGGGCGAGTCAAGCTGCCCAAGCCGACTCGTCCACCATATGTTGAACGCCCCTTACACATTGTTGCAACTTCGCTTTATGTTGGTCAGCCAGCACTCTTCGCCCAAGCTTGCCACAATTATGTAAGTTGGCCGTGTTTGTGTTCAAACACTCCCCACGCTATATAAACCATCACTCCTCCTCTCATGCGTATTATACATGTGTATCTTTGCACGTTGGTCATGGAGCTCACACTTTGTTCATGTTCCAACTCGTTTGTTCACTAACTGAGTCGCATTTTGCACCGGCAGTTGTGCCAAGGACTGCAGGTCCTTACATCCTCCCCCACTTGAAATCATTGTCTTCCTCGACAATCATGCCACCTTGGTAACCATCTTGTTATCAAGATTTTCATCAATAATTGTCTTGTCCTTGGTCCATGATATCAATACCTCCACATAATGTAACATCGCTGCAAGATATGTAGAACCATCATCTCTATCATGTCTCATCCTGGCAACCATCTGTCACTAAGATCACCATACCAAGGCATACACCCCATCGGTATGTCATACATCGGAAAATCATATCAATCCATGATCATCAACCATCTCGTCGCAATCTCCACATGCTGCTCTCCATTGTGGAAGGCTGGTCCCTCCATCTCAAGCTACATGCTTCCTGCAACATCTCGTGTCAACCTCATCATGTGTCATCCTTGTGTGAACTGCTGCCATGATACTCCAACAAATTCTAACACATCTCTGTACACTGTCGAACCTCATGACTCGAACTAGTCGGGTGATCAGTCTAGCTGTCACGCTCAAATAATAAGAATGCATATCCTCATGCCACCATCAGTCGTTTCTCAGAGCATCCTGTCACATCATATACTTGATCAAGAATCCATCTCCATATAAGTGTAAGCCATGCTCAGGTCCATGAAGTAAACTTCATCTCGTCTGCAACATGTTGTCCATGATGTTTGGTGTCAATGTGCTGCATGAAATCAGCCGCATCTATCCCAACATCATCCATCTGCAAAACATACATCTCCTCAAAATGAAGAGATCATCTCATCAAACTCCGACTCTCAATGTGCCACATCCAAGTCCATGAAGGTACCTCCATCATATCTGTAATGTGCCATCACTCAAGTTTGCCATAGAAACAAATATACACCTATCTCATCTCCCATGTGCTGCCCATGATCATAGATCAATCAACTCCCATGTGTCAAAAGTGGTCAAGTCTCGGCTCAACCCATGCCCAAGTGTTCCCACCAAGGCATCATCATTGTTGTAACTCCATCACTCCAAAGTGTCTCATATCGATCCTCCACATCAAGTCACTCTTCCAATTCACACTGATACATGTACTCGAAAGTATGCACCCATCCTACATCAAAGTCTCTGACCTCAGCTCCTCAATGCATCAGATCCTCCAAGTCCACCATATATGAAGTCCCCAAAAGTCACAACAATCTCATGTCATCATGAGCTCCATGAGTCATCTCCAACCAACATCTCAGCAAGCATACAAGTCTCAGCCCAAATGTCTCTGCAAGATGCCTCAACTCTCCAAGTAGTAGGAATGCTCCATAGTCTGCTCACAACTCCATCCAAGTCCTTGGCCTTATTGTACAAGAGTGCACAACCTCTCCATCAGCTCATAAATAATAAGTCTCCATGTGTTATAGACATTTTTGGGCACTGCAACCCCAATCATAAACATCCATAAACTGAGGTCTCCTAAGTCCCTAAAAGTGTTGCTTCATTACCTAAAGGAACAAGGTTAGCTGATTACATCATCTCCCAGAAGTTCTCCACAGAAAAATGCTCAGAAATGGTCAAAACTGGACCATACTGAATGCCCAGTGTAGAGGATGTGATGCATCTCACCTAATACACATGGGAGGTGTGATGCATACTGAAAATTCCTTCTACAGGGTGCGATGGACAAGAATAGACAAGTGGTGGAGACAGTTTGCTAAGTGGATGATCAAGGAATATTCTAGAAACTTCTCATATGAAACTTGCCTCTCAGAATTTGCTCAAGGATGAGTAAGAGATCAATGAAATCTCCAAGTGGAACCAAGAACTATAAGAGAGAAGACACTAATCAAAAACCCAGAGCTGAATCACACCTTTGCAAAAATCTATATATGGATCTCTCATCCTAGAGATCTGAGGTTAGAGGCTGGAATTTTGTATCTTGTAGAGAATTGCTATTGGTTTTCTGGTGAAACTTCATAGTGTTGGGTGATCTAAGCTTTACTTGAGGTGAAGAAGGGCTTTCTTGCTGGAGGATGATGCTGGGTTAGAACATATGGTTGTAATCCTCTTGCT
>APFE030878732.1:0-13819 GCA_000404065.3 Pinus taeda
TTTGTGAGGAGGATCACTATACCAAGGATTTTCCCTGACGATCTGAAGTTAGTCATTTTCTCAAAGAGACCCCAGCTATCCTCAAAGAGCCATTTCTGTCTCAGCAGACCCAAATGGTAGACCAACCTCAATCATCTACTTCCTCAGGATCTCAAGTGTTCATGATGATTACGCATATTAATGTGGCTGCTATATCAAAATATTACCAAACTCCTACTCCAACAGCTGGGAAAGAGAAAGAAGCCACACCTTCTTCTTCTGCCCTGAGTTCTAGCCTTCTTCATATCGAGCGCCTTAACCCTGATTCCACTATACGGCCACCCTCTCGAGGTGTGATACAAAAATCATCATACATTCCCAACGCCCAAGCTACTCAACACTATAATATTGTTGAGGATTTGTCTCAAGCATCATCAGCTTTGTTGGCTCTTGAGGTACTCCAAAGCTGCCCATCACAGTGGAAATATTTGTTGTCAGCTATTGGGGGTATTGATCCCACCGATTCCAATTTGATATGTTTTGATCTAGAGAACCATGTTTCATGTATCCCTCATCAAATTTCCTTTCTCGTTGAGGTAATCATCAATGAGAAGACCATCCACAAGATTGTCATCGATGAAGGTGCTTCCACCTAAATCATGTCAATCACATGCTAGAAGGCCATTTATTCTCCTACTTTGAACCAATCCCCGAACACATTGGAAGCTTTCAATGGGCATGATTTGTGACCCTTCAGTGTCTTACCTAACCTTGCCATTACTTTAGAGGGCAAGATAGTACAAGTTGATGTAGAGATTGTTGACACTAATCTCAATTATAATCTTCTACTCAGCCGGAGCTGGACCCATGCAATGCATGTTGTAGCCTCCTCCCTCTTCCGTGTGATTCATTTTCCCAATCAAGATAAAATTTTCATTGTCGACCAACTATCCTTCTTTGCCTCTTTCTCCTCGAATGGAAATGTTTCGTACATCAAGCACACTGGTGCTCCCTATGAGAGTGTGGAGGCAAGTCTTTTCAAATATTCTACCTTAATGGGAATTTTTCCACTCTCGCCTCTTCATGTTGCCTCTACCAACATGGTCTCAGTCAAATCTGATCCTTGGGTCATACCTTCACCAGATCTTGTTGATAGCTGGGGTGAGGTTATGCCACTTAGTCCTGCTGAAATCAATTACATGGAAATTGTCTTAGCCTCAAGTTCTACATCCTCTGATTCTTCTGTTCCGAACACCTCTCTCGATACGTATTCTCAATCCCCATGGCTTCGCACTTTCTAATCGCTTGATCCCTTAGTTGAGACCTTCCTTGCTGACGAAGGTATCATGGAAGTAATGTCTCTCGAGGAACCACCTTGGGCTGACACTCATCATCATTCCTCGTTCTTGCCTCGCCTGACGATCACGTCTACCAATTTCAAAGAGTTCTCTTCTCCATTTCCTTCCCTCCCACTTCTGCCACTGATCATGACTCATGAAGTATGGTTAGAAGGAAGTTTGGGTAATATTAGCCAAACAATTCCGATTGATATTTCTATCAAGCCTGGTATAGTTGAACATGTCCATATTGGGGTAACTTGTTCTTCGGATGATATCAAGACCTATACTCGTCTGTTTCAAGAATTCTGCAATGTGTTCACATGGTCCTACGAAGAAATGCCTGGCATTGATCCTAACATTGTTTTCTATGAAATACCAACTTAACCTCATGCTTAGCCCCTTCGACAACGACTCTACCTAGTGCACCCTAGGAAGGCTACCGCTATCAAGGGTGAAGTTGAAAAAATTCTCAAAGCTGGGTTCATCTATCCCATCCCTCTTACAGACTGGGTGTCAAATATTTTCCTAGTGATAAAAAAACAAGGCACAATCCATGTTTGCATTGACTATTGTGATCTCAATCGTGCCTGCCCTAAGGATAACTACCCTACTCCCTTCGTTGATCAGATCATTGATGAATGTGCTGAGAGCGAATTTTTTTCCTTTATGGATGGTTTTTCTGGTTACAACCAGATTAAAATTGCACTGGTCAAGCAAGAAAAGATAGCTTTTATCTATCTGTGGGGTATGTTCACGTACAAAAATCTCCCTTTCGGCCTTAAAATTCTAGGGCTACATTTCAGTGGGAAATTTCCTATGTGTTTCACGATATTTGTAACATTGTCCAGCCTTACTTGGATGATCTTCCTGCTCATTCTCATAAGTTCCTAGATCACCCTGACCATCGTCGACAGATTTCTCTTCGTTGTAGACACTACAACATTCAGCTCAAACCGCATAAATATGTTTTTTGCGTAGAATCTAGATGACTCCTCGGCTTTATCGTTTCCAAGGATGGTATTCACCTTTATCCGCTTAAATTTGAGGCCATTGTAAATTTACCCCCTCCATCTTCATTGCACCAACTCTAGAGCATGCAAGGAAAGGAAAATTTTCTTCATCATTTTATACACAATTATGAATTATGTTGGGCTAGCTATAGGATTTACCCAGTTTCTCAAACAAGGAACACCCTTTGTATGGGATGAGGTTGCCCAAAAATATTTCGATGATCTCAAGGTTGTCCTCATAATTCTCCTTTGTTGCACCCCCAAAATTATTATCAAGATTACTTCCTTTACCTAGCTACAACCCCTAGCACCATTGCTATGGTCTTGGTCCAAGATGACGACGAAGGAAACAAACATGTTATCTACTACCTTAGTCATAATATCCTCAACACCGAGACATGTTATGCCCATGTCGAGAAGTTGGCTTTGTCTGTTGTCCAAGTTGTTCAACACTTTCGGCACTACATCCTCTTACACACGACTACTGTGATTTCTGAATGCAACCCCATGGCCTACATCCTAACTCTTCAGTTGTTGGGGGTCAAGTATTCTAAATGGATTTTCATCCTACAAGAATTCGATTTGGTATTTACTACTGCCAAATCTAAGAAGTCACTAGTTTTTGTAGAGTTGATTTATTCCCTTCCTCCTAAGTCTCTCCCTACTAGTGCAGATGAACAACTCCTTGATGAGAGTCTCTTCCCGATCAACACCCTTGATCCATGGATGGTGATATCATCGTGTATCTTTAGACATCCATGTTCTGGTCCCCGTTGACTAAGGATGATCACCAAAGGATTCAACATCATTCCCATCCCTACCGTATTATTGGTGATACTTTATACCGTGTCAGTGTCGATTCAGTTCTTCGTTGATGCCTTAATCTTGAGTAGGTTGAAAGAGTTCTCAATCATTACCACTTCGGGGCATGTGGTGGTCATATATTTGGCTCTGCTACTGCTCAAAAAATCCTTCGTGTTGGTTATTTCTAGCTACCCATTTTTAAGGATTGCATCCTTGATGTTCGCGAGTTCCATGAATGCCAAATTTACCAACGCAAGATGCGCGTCCCACCCGCTCACCTACACCCCGTCATTACCGTTGGTCCTTTTGCCAAATGGGGCATCGATTATATGACATGTAACCCTCGTTTGGTTGAGGGGCATGGCTATATTATCGTTGTTGTGGATTATTTCACCAAATGGGCCAAAGTGATGCCTACATACTCTGCAGACGTAAAACGACGACTCAATTCCTTTTCAATCATGTTATTTCCAGGTTCAGCATACCTCAAAACATTGTTACAGAACATGGCTCCCATTTCAGAGATTACATGATGGCTGAGCTGACATCTGCATTGGGTTTGCACCATGATGGTTCAACCCCGTAGTACCCTCAGGCCAATGGCCAAGTTGAAGCCATGATGTAACATCCCTCCCTTAATAATAAATAATAAATAATAAAAATAATACAAAAATAATATAAATTAAATAAATAATAATAATAATGAATAATAGTAAATAACCACTAATAATAAATAATAATAATAAGATAATAAAATAATAAAAAATAATAAATAATAATATAAAGAATAATAATAAATAATCAGAAAAAATAATAAATAAATAAAAGTATAAAAATAAAAATAATAATAACAAAATAACAAATAATAATAAAAATAAATAAAAAAAAAGAAAAATCAAAAATTAAGCATGCCGACACATGGAGGGTGGGCATGTGGCAATGCAGACACATGGAGGTGTGCATGTGGTTTCCGATCCAATGTTTTTTCTATTTAAGGAATGATGAGGAGATATGGAAGGGTTGTTCCATCATTTGGAGGTTTGTGTCTTCCATTCTCGTTGAAGAGTATGGAGACTTAGGAATACTGCAGTAGTCGTTGATTGAGGGCTCGGGGGTGGCCAGTTGTAGCAGAATCCTGCACAATTGAGCCTACGGTTGGGAGGAGAGTCGTCTCCAAAACCATGTTGCGGTAAGCCTACTTCATGCAGGTAAGCTCAGGTAAGCACTCTTCATTGTTTAAATTTAATGTTAATAAGTTAATTAGATGTTGATTTTGGGCTGTTACATATGGTATCAGAACAGGACACCTAGGACCTTTGGGCATCTTATGTAGAAATTTTTGATTATTTCTTGACATTTACTACTTTCATTCAAGATGTATTAATTTGTTTATATATTAAGTTTTTCTATTACTAAAAGCACTTAACTGGTAATTTTCTAAGTTCGGTCTATGATTAAATTCCCAGACTTTACTTTCTAAGTTTCTACAGTACTTCACTACTTTGCATTCGTTTGTTTATTTGTACATTATGATATACTTTTTTATATATCTAGGTTAACTTCGTTTTTTCTTTTAGTGTTTGCATTCTGACAGATAGTGAAGATGCAGTATTTTATGTTTGCTCACCAAAATTTCTCTATTATCGGTTTTCAACTTGTCACGCAACTGCTATTGAAAAATTGAAAAGTGTTACATTGACAAAGACATACTAAGCGCAAACATTATTCTTCAGGATCCATTACCCTTAAAGGCTTAACCACATTTAAATTCTTCTTAGGTTAGATTGTGTACTTTGAAACTTGTTACTATGAGAGTATTTATAGTGTTCAACGTAATGGAACTGTGGTCTGTCATGTGAACTCGATCTCAATGTTTAGTTTATCTGGTTATATTTCTTCAAGCTCTCATGTTTTTTAAGTGCATAGTCGTATACTGGACATGGTAAAGGCCATGGATTCTAACTTAAAAGTTCTTCGTTAAGTTCCCCTTTTGTCTGATTACATTTCCTTCAAACTCTGAAATATTTCTCATAAGAAGCAAATGTTAAGTGTTTCCAGTAGTGGTTTGCCTCTTGTAAGCATCCATTATTTTATTGCCAACAAATGCTGAAACATTTTCAAGAGTTGCCCATAATAAAACTGATAAGCAGCTGATATTTTGGAAACAGATGCTCGTCTATGCAATAAGGATGAGATGTGCATAGGGTTGTTTACTATATGTTTGACAAAATGCTCCAACAATTTTTGTGTCTCCACTTCATAATTGATAGCTGGTAAATCATTTTTGAATGCCTGGAAACAAATGTTTTCTTCTGGCACAAGGCACGCACTCTAAATCTGGGCTCATGATCTTAACAAATTTGACATCTAGTTTGCACACTAACTGTTTGATAAATTATATGAACATATTCTCTCAATATTCTGATAACAGTTCTCAAATTCAACAAATGTATGCTGTTCCTATAAGTGAAAGACCAGCATGTTAACTTCCTTTTGCATTTTTATGACAGCCAACCCTGAGAATTAAAGCTATTTGCAACTTTGGGTAATTTTAATTTATATTAAGTTATTAACGACCACTCTGTCTCACTGTCTGCTTTTAACCCTTCTGAAATATCTCCCTCCCTTCATATAGTTTGAGTTTAGTTTAATTTGTTTTGTGGGTAAGGCTTATGAATATCGATGTTTTGTCGAGTCTGGAGGTCAAGAACAATTCGACATAACTTTCTAGTCCCTCTGCTTTCTTAATTCAAGGATCATTGCTGATTATGCGTCATGATTGATTTCCTTTACCGTGGAAACTGTCATAATCATGGTGCAGGTGTCTTGGCAATTTACACATCATTAATTTTGGTAATTCTGACATTTATAAGCGCATTTAAGAATTGTTTGTGAGGTCAAGGCATGAGTACCCAGGCGGTTATTTGGATTTAATTCAATTATATCCTTTCTTGTTCTTTCTTTTGGTTGGTTGCAATGTTCAGATGTTTTGTTTCAGAGTTGGGAAAATCTTGTTCACTTGTAGGTGCTACTTCCCCTGTTTTCTCTGGAATTTACAGGATTTTACTGTTCAGTGCTGCTATTGAAGATCGGTTGCTTTCAATAAGCGAGGTTTTAAATTTTGCTTTAGTTTCTTAAAGTTTGGTCAGATACGTTAGGTCGATGAGGTTTGAACCCCGAACCCGCCGGGCCCAACGCCCACACAGCTGATTCTTTGTTTAAAGATTATTGGTATGGAATTATGGATGGAACCTTTGGTGACATCTGATTTCCTTAAGAAGTTAGATTTCTGGCATATATTCACGTGTTTAGTGATCTCATTTAAATTGAATTGGTAGTTCCCAACCTTCTGCTTTTCTTTATCGACTCTGTAAACTTGCATATAAAATGGTGTCACATAAAATAGTTGAAACTATTTGTACGAGGCTGATATTGATTCAAAGCCCTGTTACAAGATTTAGGCAGTCCTTTTGTTAGAATGCCATATGTGCCACCTAATAGTTCCATTCACTTAATAGACAGTTATACACCAGAAGATCTTCAGTAATCACAAAGCAGGTTGTTGAATTGTACAGTTTCTATAAAAACTGAAGAAAGTAAAATATGTAATTTTGTACAGAATGGAATGAAGAACGTCTTATGAACACATAATGGACTTATTATATAGGCAATTGGGGGAGTGCTTTGTAGTTATTCGAGGAAAAATGGGGCATGACATGGTTGGGTGCCCGGTAACTCTTGTCTGGTTGAATTTGGGTAGTTAAAGTCATTTGAAAATGAAAATTTATGGTCTGGTTCAGCATCTCTCCTTTGATTTTGAGTGTCCAAAACTGAGCAGTTTTATCTCCCTGTTCTTGCATCCCAGGTCCCAGAAACTTGGTAGAGCATTGCTTGTCAAGTATGTTGTTGGGTGTGCGCTCATTTCAGAGTTTCCGTGCCTAATACTTGACATTTTTGCTGATTTTTCCAATTCATTCCCAAAAGGATCAATGAAATTCAAAATGAATAATCACATAGGTTTTTATATGCTATAAATATTCTATGAAAAAAATCACAATGTTTTCTATAAATACTTAACTTCGATATAATATTTCGTAGAATATTATAGTTGACATTATGAAAACTAAAAAGATTTTTTGGAAACTACGACCTAATATATACCTTCAATGAGATTCTCATGATTTTCGATGGTTTCTCGAAGGGAATTTTACCAGCTTTGGTTATAGAAATCATAGAAACATCTACTGGCATCAAGAATGAATCGGACAGAATTTCTGTTCTGAATTATGTTTGAATGTTTGCATCACCAGTTGTCTCTTTTTGGAAATTAATGTCATCTTTTGATGCATTGGTTGAGGTCTATTAGTTCACAGGTTTATGACTAGCTTGGAGGCTCATTCAAGGTGGAAGGTAAAGAAGTCGTTTCATTTTAAAGGGTAAACACTGTTTGCAATTTACAAAAAACATTCTACTTAGGATACCAACCGAAAAAATGGCTTTGTGAACTCTGATCTAATGTGCTCTGTTGCAGTCTTTTATTCAGGCCATTAACAATAAAATCAGTTGCTGCAGTTTCAGATCCGTGTGGGAATTTGAATACTGGCTAGTCCAACCTAAGCCCATCTGAACGACTTTGGTAGCATTTGCTTACTTTTTTTTCAATTGTGTGTTTTCGTTTAATCTCTATACCTTTTCTTATATGTTTAAATGGCTGTTTTCATTAATCTGCGTGGAGCTAGCTATGAAGTGGTAACACTGAATAACCCACTCTAGAATAGAGATTTCTATGAGCTTGGATCGCCATGGCTCCTAACCTTGTGTGTTATAACTTATGATATGGTTGCATATCATAGCCTGATGAATTTCCATGAACGAATTTGATAATTAATTTCAACATCAGTTAATTCCACTTTTGACCAATAGAAAAAGTAATCAATTGTTCATGCTTTATCCTCCACATTATTTCACCCTTTATGGAGTCACACTTCACATCTGGACAGATATTCAATGCAGACCATGGGAATATCAATGCATGAAACTGGGTGAAATTGAACAGTTTTACTGAATATTGAACATAGGAATATCAATGCATGCAAAGTGAGTGAATATTGAATAATTTTATTGTGGATATTCAATGCATTTAATGTCGGCAAACATTGTTTTTAACGCTGGCTTGTTTTACTCTTCAATGTGGGTAATGTTCCTCTCATGTTTGTAAAGGGCATCTATATTATGATTGTTTTCAAAATTTCAAAATCATTCCTATTTGGTTGCAAATTTAGATATGTAATAGGTAGGGAGTAAAGTCAACTTTCTATTACTTAGATATTAAATTGAATTGGTTGTTTTTAACCATATCCAAAAACTGAGAGAGATGTTATATAATTAGAATAATATATTTTCATTTCGATCATTCTGAATTTTATGCTCTATAAATTTTGAAAGTTGCTTGCGTTGACAGTAAAACTCTTCTTTTCATTTACTTGGTTTTGGTGAAAATCACATCTTTTCTCATGATTCCTTTTGAGTTGTGATTTATGGTTGGTCTAAAGTTATTTTGGGTTTTTTTTCATATGTTTGAATCATTTTGATAAGAAAAGAGGCATTTTATCAAACTGTTCAGACAATGCCCTTTATAGCTCTGTTAAATCAGAATGCTATATTGTAATTGCAGAAAAGGATGTTAAGGCTCTACAGAGCTAGATGGTTGAGTGGGTGAATGTTCCTTGTTTGATTTATATACCTGTCACCTGTTCTGTGAAAGTTGTTAAATCAGAATGCCATGTTGTAATTGCAGAAAAAAGATGTTAAGGCTCTACAGAGCTAGATGGTTGAATGGGTGAAAATTTCTTTATTTGATTTATATATCTGTCTCCGTTCTGTGAAAGTTGGGATTTTAAAATGATCAGTCAATCATTAGTCTCACAGTTTATAGAGGGATCACAGTTTGATATATTCCAATGAAAACCTTGTGGGGAAACAGTGATGCTTCTCCACATTTTAGGCTAAACCCTTGGGTTTACTAAGCACTATCATTAAATATATCATATACTATCTTCTGTGCATTAATTATAAAAAATTTAATTACAAATTGATTTCATATCTGGATGTAAGAGGGATGCAAGAGGAAGTTCACATAGAACTGTAAACCACAAAGTACTGTTGAAAAACATCCAAACTACAAAAATCTGGGTATATATTGTGAAGTGCTCTCTTGTTTCTTTATTGCAGTTCCCGTTGATCTGCAGATTGTTCAAGCAAATTTGTCAGCATCTTGATGTCTCAATAAAAGTGCCTGTATGACATTTTGATAACTATATCGAGAATGAATAAATCCATCAAAAATATATCTAAATTAGGTTCAAAGTACATCTTAGTAGCAAGAACTTGGCACTGAATGCTTCGACACTTAGATTGGAAATTTCTTTTAATGACTGATAAAGAAACGGGAAGAAAAAAAAATGTTATTTGATATCATCAATGAAGGATGAATTGTTGTGCTTATCATTCTAATTATGTCTTCAAGTCAATGGAATTTTCAAACTGATTTTTGTGTTGGGATACCCATAAATTAACAATTACCTGATTGGGATTTTGTACATTCAATGTTTATCTTCCATAATTTGTTTGACACTGGATTTGTTAAATCCTCGTATAATTCCCCAAAAAAATCTTTGGTTGAAGACATTTTATACTTGTTTGGGTGTTTGCAAGTGCACGTTAGTCCTAATTCTTTAGATTTTATTTGCCAATGATTTGGGAAAGTAAAATGTTAAACTAATGTTAGAAATGGTTGCTATTGTCTCTAGGTCTAAAAGGAAGATAGAAATATGAAAATTATCACAAATTTGATTTCATCTTGAGTGTATTTGGGGAAATAGGATATGATGGTATGCAATTTGAGTTTAGTACAATATACACATGTGAATGTATTTTTTAGGGAAACCAAGGAAAACAAAGAATGGTATTGCCTATTGCTCTTGATTTCCTATAACAGGGTGTTCTCTGTTAGATGCATGCAAGTGTATACTGATTGATTCCTAGTGTATACTGATTTATGAACATGAAAAAGAAACTTAATTAATTTCATTCTTCCAAGATTTTAGGGAAAGGAAACAGGGATACTGAAGCATATAGGAAACATAAGCTAAATGTTTTTGCTTGAGATGATGAATACATCAGGATTGGATTTGGTCAGATGTTGGTTCAAATTCACATTTTGCACCTTATTAGGTGCACTTGTTTTACTGTGGCTTGGAGGATCAGTGCTTGCATTGGTGGCAAATAAAGAGAGGATACTTGAGCACACTCCCAAACAATTGAGGCATATATTCCATGTAGTTATTTCAATATTTCGTTGATAATTTGTGTATATAGGATGACTGTAGAGAAGGTTGAACTCATGAAAAGAGCTAGCTATTAGTGAATTATCATTTGTCCAAGACAGTCTAAGTTGAATATTCTTTAAATTTTCTTCTTCACGTTTCAATATGTCATAGACAAGTTCATGTTTGCAAGTCTTTGTCTGAATTATATGATAGGTTTCCGTTCTCTCTCTGTGGCGAGGGGACAGCTGGGGTGGAATTTAGTGTTCTTGGGTTGTGGGTGGTTTCAGTTTCTTTGAGGTTGACAGTGGTTAAGTTTTAAGCCTCATGAAGTAATTGATGATGCATTTTTCATCCATGCTATAAAGGGATTTTCTTTAAATTTACAAGAGGTACATGAACATTTTATATCTTTGCGACATTTGGAAAAAAGCAGTTATTAAATAAACCAAAAGCCTATGTTGGCAATCTTGGGCCAAAGATTGAAATGGATCATGAATCCAGGTGTATTCCATAAGTCAAACAAGCTGAATTTTCTGAACACAGTTTGGTGTAGTCAAGAATCTATACCCGCAAGACGAGTTTGCCTCATGTGACTGTTTGAAGGAATCAAAAGTGACTGTATGGGTTTATTTTCCAGTTTTTCTATTGTTCCCTCAGTTGGATGATTTTTCAGATTATTGTTTAGAGATATAGTTTCAAATTTCAGTTCACAAAAATTCATATTTTTAAATTAAGCTGTAGATTCTCCAATTTTCAGCTCATATTTTCAGTTTACATGAACCAACATCTCATCCTGAACGAATCCTGTTGATAGCACATTTATCTGCAAACAATTTAACCATTCAATTCCCACGCCAGTCGAATGAGGAATCGCGCGTAGCTTTCCATGGATTAAATTAATCAATGGGTGAATCTTTCTGCAGATATATGAACCTTTTTTCAGTTAGTTATACCTCCACAACTATATTTTATTCCGCTATTGCGCTCAGCATTTGATAATCCATTTACATCAGTGGGGTACACTCATTTCATTTTCTGTTAATTCTGCGGGTTAGTACCGCTTTGTTTTTTTTTTTTTAGATTTTGGACACCGAAGATGCAGCTGATCAAGCTATATACGAAGCTATATAACAAGTCTGTAAATTTGTAAGCGTATATCACAAGATTGCAGGTGTCTGAATGTTTCAAATCACAATATGAGGTTGATCAGTATGGACAGATTTCTCGACAAGCTTACAATTTCTATCTTAGGTAGGCAATTTTACACCTAATTGTATTGTAATTTACAGAATTTGAAATGGTGTTGCCTTTGCGGGTGCGCTTGCAGGCAGACCATATAATTAATAAAATGATTATTTTTTTTGTTGTTGGGAAGGAATAACCTTTCCCGTCATCCGATCCGGTTTTGGGTCGGGTGGCAGTGTCTGTTCTTTATGTTGTGGAATATTTTTATGCTTGTTTCATAATTTTATGTCATATATATCATTACTTCACCATATATCATATTAAATTACTGAACTAAACATCAAGACAACTTTTTTTTTTACTATCATAAATTAACACATGACATAAAAATAGTATCTGAATGTGATTAAAGGGACAATGTCACTTTATTTTTTTACTTTGCTTGGTCATACGACTTTGTTCAAAGCATATAATAATCATCCAATAGTACTAGTTTTTCTTTCATAAAAAGGTTTACGTGGGTTTATCCAGAAAGCTCCACTATGCGATTATGTTGTCTAAGTCATGAGGACTATTCATGATCAGTTTCTTCATGGGCCTTAACTAGTTAAAAGGCATCCACTTTGTAGATACTATACTTTCCATAGGATTGACTGTAATCTTGTAATGGGAAAAAGATTCTTTAGTCACGAGACTTGAAGCACTTCTTCGACTTTTGGTGGATATTGAACCACATCTCCGTGATTGATAGAATCTAAATCATTAGTACTCCTTATCTTGCATTAAATGATCATTTGAAAGATGAATTAGTGGATGGATTGGATCATCTAGTGACTCACATCACATTGCAATTTTTCTTTAATTAGCTATCCAATCAGGTATCTAAGGACAGATATATTCTTCGCATTAAGCTTCAGCAATCAGATTCTTGACAGTAGCATAATGTTAGTATAACCTAAAGTCTGGTGCATTCATTAGTTCTTCATTTCTTCCTCATACGGATTCTTGGGTTCTATGTTCACATTAATATCTTATTATATGATATGACATAATTAAGCTATACTTTTATGATTCAGTAATTCATCGGCAAAGTATGTAATCCTATAATCTTGATATAATCCTATAATCTTGATATATTGCATGCTGGTGTAACTTCTCACCACTGGTTCACTTTACAAACACAGTTTAAATAGCACTTACCTTTAGTGATCATTTTTCACCTGCATCTCGGGTTCAGTCTGATCTAAAAACATAGAAATAACATTCTGCGAATGTTTATCATATTATTCACTAATTAATTGTTCGATTAATGCCTTTACCAATAGCAGTTGCTTGCCATTTGTCTCGCCCATTATTGCAAAAACACAACTCTATATGATCTTCTAGTAAATTTAATTTTGCATTGCAATTGCCATTCAAATTACATGTATCTGCTCATTTAATACTCATATCATTTGTATATTGAACATCATCAAGCTATATGATGGTATGGTTAATGCATTAGATGCATGTGGAGATGTGATGATTCACAGGACTCCACAATTGGGCCGAGAGGGCCGGTTTATTTGATGATCTCGTGCGAGCCCATACGCACGAGGGAGAATAAGTAACACCATATGGGCTGGGGACAAAACTCAATCAACACTACATATGCCAGTGGTTCCTTTGTCTTGTGTATAGCTCTTGATGGATAGCTCTTGAAGAGCTATGGGACCATCTTGAGGAGGCCAAGTGCCTGATGTTCCAGGCTAGGTGCTTGTTATTGGATTGGGATGCCAAAGTCTGGAAGGGATGTAAAGGACTTCGATGCCTGGGGCTGTGCGCCTTAGTAGTTGTGGAGGGAGTGGGCCAGCCTTGTGAGATGCCCGGGGTCATTGAGTACCGGACCGGATGCCTGCCTTGGGGCAGATGAGGTCTGAGTCAGGCGCGAGCCTTGGGGCCAGCCTTAGACTAGGATACAGACCGGGTCAGGCTTAGCCTGGTGCCGAAAGTGGGAAAAAGGACAGAGATTCCTTGAGATTTCCCGGGTGTTGGGGACTTTCGATGCCTACTGGTTATACTAGTTCAGCAGAGGGTGTTGGCAACATGAAGTAAATAATAAAAATAATCAATAATCAATAATCAATAATACATAATTCAACATAACTTCGGGACGAAGTTCCTTAAAGTGGGA
>APFE030878733.1:0-11113 GCA_000404065.3 Pinus taeda
GAGCATTTAATTAAATGATTTTGTTTAATTTGTATAAATAGGAGGGCTTTTTGTGAGAAAAAGAGATGAGAGGATTGAAAGCAGCTTGATCAGCCAAGGCTGTAAGCCTCTGGCAAATAGTAAGGGCCATGAACCTTGGATATTTGGCCAGGAAGGAAAATTTGTACTGTAAGTATTTGGTGTGTTAATACAGTGTTTGGTTTTTTTTCTGTATGTTCATTATCGAATTGTGTAAAATTAAATTTGGTGTGAATAAAAGGGAATTCGATCCTTTTAAGTTCTGGAATATTAAAATTGTAAGGAAGGAAGTTTTAGTTCCTGTGGAAGGAGTTTAACATTGCAGAATCTTATTAAACTGAATCGATTGCTCGATCTTCAATTAGTAGTTACGGTGGTAAAGAAAGTATTTTCGCCTTTCGAGTTTGATTGGGTTATATATCCTGGGTAAGAGAATTGAAATCAGTTCATAAGATTGTAATGAATTGCATAAAAAAATGAGATTCGATTTGACATAACACAGAGTCAATTCAGAAAGAGGATAGTTGAATGAGAATTATGGATCGAATCTCATTCCTGTTATGAGTTATGTTGGGCGCAGGTGCAGTGTTTAAAAAAAATCTCTGTTTGTAATTAAAAAGGGCGCAGGTGAAGGGTTAAAGTCTCTGTTTGCAATGAGAAAGGCGTAGAAGTCGATCTGGGCAATTTTAAATTGTATAGTTCTGATGAATAAAATCTATGATTAATTGCCAGATTCATTGAGAATCGATCCCATGAAAATCTTAGTGCTGGAATGAAAGTTTAATAGCATTTTTATCTGAAGTTGTAATTCTTATGGTCGGTAGTCATTGGAAAAGGACGCAGGAATACATGCACTGGAACTGCAGCTACGTGGACCCAGAGGTTGAAAGGTGCAACATTGCAGGTAAATGACAGCCTATTGAACAATTTAAAATGTGGAATGAACTGTTGCTAAAGTCGATGTGTGAAGGGCGAAAGTCTGAATTCGAATGCAGTGATTCGATTCAAAGCTATTGTGATGGAACGCTGAGAGAAGCAGCTGTATTGAATCGAATTTGGTTCAGAGATTGAAGAAATTGGGATTAATAGCAATTAATCATGAAGGGCGTTGTTGATTGAATGCAGTTGAAGGCGTGATAAACTGTTGCAGTGGAAAAATCGATGTGTATCAAGATCGATTAAGCCTTTGCTGTAGCGTTAAATTGATTTTTGTTGTGTGTCAAACTGAATTTGTGAATGTAGCCTTCGATAAGTCATAATAATTGTGTTAAATGTGTTCATATGTTATTTGGTTGCGTGATGAAAACGCAGGGAAGAAGCAATGGAGCGTTTTTTTCTGGACGTTGAAGAATGTATCGGTTCAATGCAATCGATCATCAGAGTTAGAACAAACAAAGTTTGGATAATCCAGAAATAACATGCCGGAAGGTGCGACCCAGAGTTGATTAAAGTCTGATGAATAAATCTGAATTGACAACAGTGTTGTAGGCGCAGTTTGCGGAGTATGTGAAAAGGTTTGTATATGTTCAAATGAGGAAAAGATCCTGGGTATGGCAAGTTCTATGCTTGCGTCAATGCCTGTTGGTATCAAACAGAAATGTTGTGATTGTTGTGCGTTAAATTAAAGAACCAGACGGGCTGCACACTATATAACGAATGAACACATTCAGTTCTCCATTTTAATGTAAACAGGGTTTGCCAGTTTGATATTCTGCATTCTAAAAGAACAGAGTTTTCTAATTGAGTCGATTGTAATTTGGAGCAGACTTGCCACAGGTGTTTCGGTGCATCCGGTTTTGGTGTTTTGGTGCATCAGATATTTTCAGGATGTCTTCTAATCTTTTAACAAACTTGGTGACTGATAGTCGGTTCTTTGCTGAACCCATTGCAGAAATAAGAGAGGCGAAAGCTTTTGCTGTTCCTTCATTTTCTTGCTGGTTATCGGAGGGAAGCTCTTCATCCACTGATGATTCCATGTTGATCGTTCCTCAACAACAAGAGGCCATTGAGGGCAGCTGTGTGAGCTCGCTGTGTTTAAGGCTGTTGTGAGCTGCTGCCACTGCGTTCCTTTGGTAACCCTTTCTTTTATAATCATTAAATTGTAATATAGTGTTCTATTTAAATTTTGACTTGATATAACTAAAATAAAATAAAATATAAAATTAATAATTACAATTTATAATTATAATAAGGATTAATAATAATCATGTAAATCCTAAAATATAATGCAATAATAATCTGTCTAAATCTACTAAATATAAATGTACAAATATGTATAAGATAAAAAGTATTTTGATTCCTCTACTGCAACTTAATTAAAAAAAAAAAAAAAAATCTCTAAAATAATATATAAATCAATACAGTTCATTATTTAATTTTTGAATAAAATTTCAATAATTAAAAATAAATTAAACCAACTACTGTATGAAATATGATAAATATTTTTTCAACTGTACATTTATTACTTTGCATAGGATATGATCTGCGGGGACGTTGTAGCACGGTAGGTTGAATTGAATTCCATTCCCCAAGCTCTCCACTAGATGGCGTGGAGACGATGACAGATGTCAGAGGTAACACTTACACACCACGATTCCGATAAACAAATCTCAACGGTGATGGAGAGGTAGGTCTAAATAACTATGTTATGACAATCTGCAATAGAGAGAAGGGCGGCTGGATAATCGGTATTTGAACGATTTTGGTGGAAAAATAGTTGAATTATTTATTTATTTTATTAATTTTTAAATTTTTAAATTTTTTTTTAAAGATAAAAAAAAATATAATTTTTTTAAAAAAAAATATATAATTTAGTTTACCAAATGAAAGAATTTTTTAGAAAGGTATTTTTTAAATTAATTTAATCAAAAAAATTTAGATATTTTTTAAAAATTGAGTTTTAAATTGCATTCAAAAATGTATTTTAAACAACTAAAAATTATAATTTAGAAATTCTATTACGAAATTCAGTAGAAAAAGACTATTTTATCTATAAATTAGAATATATGAGAAAAAGAGAGATTAAAAAGGATAAAGTTAAATAAAACAAATTAAATAACAATAAAAAATGAATGAAATAGGATAAAATGCTTAAATAAAAAAGTTAATAGCTTTTTAAGATTCTTAAAAAAAAAGAGGATAAAATTAAATTAAAAATAAAAAAGAAGAAATTGAAGAAGGAAAAATAAAAAAGTTAATAGTTTTTTAAGATTGAGTATGTTTGGAATTATTTTCATGATTAAAATTATTACAATGTTGTTTTTCAATCTTAAGAGTTGTGGAATGATATAAAAGGATAAACAGGTTTATGAGAGATAGAATTTAAGTTCGGTCAAAGTAAATGAGATGTAGAAATCTTTGACAATAGTAATGGCCAATTTAGTGATGGGATTATGAGCGATATCAATTATATTGATATATTCTATTTAAAACTGATTTTAAATGAAATATCAAGCTTATATATGATATTTTGTAAACTCTTTCTTGAAATATAAAACTAGATATTTTAAAATTTATAAATATAATAAATAATTGTAAAAGTTTTTTAAATGAGATAAAAAAGTTTTACAATATTATTTGCTACATATATTAAGAAATATGACTTATAATTCTTTAAAATATATCAGAAAAAAATTGAAGAATTTAAAAAAGAATAAAAATTTTAAAGATTTAGAATACAACAATAAAGAGTTTTATTTAAGCTAGCTTTTTCATTCTTAAAAAAATAACGATCATAAACTCTAATGGCTTCACTAATAAAAGTTTAAATAATGGGCATGAAGGTATTCATGAGTACATTTGAAAAATGGGATGAATAGATACGATTTTTTTCTTATTGATGAATAAGAACACCATTTGAAAAATGGTATGAATAGGTACGATATTTTCCTATTCATGAATAAGGACACCATTTGAAAAATGGGTGATTGAAAACTTTAAGATAATGAAGAAAATTATTAACAGAGGTTCGGTTTTTGTTTTTTATGTTTTCGTTTCTTGTTTTTTTAATGTTTTCGTTTCAAGAAAAGGGTGGTGAGGTTGCTGATGATTTCTCGAGTTCTAGTTACTTTCCAATGAGGAGTGTCTATGACGAGTGTTTAGGCTGCTCTATATTCATAATTCAGTATAAAATAATAATATTGGTTGGAAAAGTAAAAATAATAATATTTGTTGGAAAAGTAAAGAAAATAAAATATAATATAAAATTTGATAACAATAAATTTGGTGAAAGGTATTTAATATTTTTTAATTAGGGAATCGTTTAATATATTTGGAATATATTTTGACATGCACTCACTTAACTCAGTTAATTCACACTCTAAATATAGATTGCACTTAATTCTTCATCCATCACTTGATTTGACTCAACGTTTATAACTTAACACTCAGTTAACTGACTCTATAATTTTAGCTAACTCCACATGCCGGAGTAATTACAATTTCTAACCATATTTACAATTTAATAATATTCACCTTTACTAACAATAATAGAAATAAATGAAATCTTCCAATAAGGAATCTGCTACAACAATAATAGAAATAAATGAAATCTTCCAATAAGGAATCTGCTACAAGCCATTGAGCTGAATAGCTTATGTGATTTTTGCATGTTTTTGTTGGAGTATACTCCTGCACAACCATATTCATCTCTTACATGTGACGCAACCCAATTCCTTCAAGATTGCTTCGTCGTTCATACCTCAATGGCAATAGAGAAGAGACCTTTCTTCGGCATACTTCGGTCGGTGATGTATCATCCTTAAATCAAACTGCTTCTCATTCACACAATCAGAAACGTAAACTTTATTGTCCTTGAAATGAACGCTCTGTATTGTTGACATATTTCCCACGCAGAAATTTAGAGGCCTCTGAAAGTCCCTACGATCCCACACAAACAATGAACCCTTTTCTTCTCTCATCATAATACCGTTCAAAATGAATCCAGGGTTATCCCCAATATGGCTGCCCACAATTCAATAGTCATCGACCATCATTTTGTTGAGGGATTTACCAACCGGGATTTACCAACCTCAATATCCCAGACACGAACAGTGTTATCAATTGTGGAAATAGAAGATAAGCCCATATCCCATACCATGTCAACTAACGTTACAGCGTCTTCACGGAGAGCAAGGAGTTTAAGAAGGCTTCTTGTTGAGCTGTCTAAAACATTAGCGACATTCATGTCTCCAACTGAATATTTTGATAGTTTATCCAAATGCAACACAGACTCACCTGTATAACAATTCTAATTCCTTCTAATTCCTTCATCAGCGTTCATAATAAACAAACTGTCTTCGCATTTTTCCTTCCAGCCCATATCGTAAATAATATCTGAAGAAATTTTAATCTTACCTCTCCGGTCCTGCTTAGGCTCGTTTAAACTTCTGCGTTCACATCCCCCAAATTCGTTAGCTGGCCAGATCTTTTCATGTCTAGAAAATCTAATTAAATTTTGACGCAGGCAATCCAATTGTTCGTCTGAGGTTGGTGATTCCAATTCGTCTTCCCCAGATGTTGAAGAATGGCCACGCAGATTTGGCAACAGAAAATGATAATGGTTTCTCAATATTTTCCACATGAGACATGTAGGGGCAGCCGCCTCTACGTAACTCCCCTAGGCATGCGTCCCCCAACTTGAGAAGCCAAAATCGAATCCCTTGACTCCTCTACATCGCCAGAAACTGAGGATAGTAATAAAACCCAAACCCATCCACGTCCAACGATTGCTAACAAGTGCTACAACCTCATCTAATCCATAAGCCAATGAAGGACTCACGAGCCGAAGATTGCCCTTAAGATAGTCCATTCCATCCATAACAGCAACAGTACAATTTCACTTTTAGAAACAGTGTTCACTGAACAATATGATAACACCAAAGGCGCTTCAAGATATTCATACACCTGCACCTGGTTTTTTTTGTATACATATAGATATGTTCATCTATTTATTAGGGAGCCACGTGGTACACATAGTATCCAAATTGACATAGGTTTCGTGGCGAGTTGATGAGAAAAGGATTTGTTGACATCCCTTCGCTTTACCGGGAGAGATTGTGACTTATGTTGGTGTATATCTCATTACCGTGAGACAATCGAAACGTTAAAAGTTGTATATCTGGTTACCGTGTGATATTCATAACTGTGTGGAAGGCATTGGTGAATTTATTAAATTTTGTCCCAATATTCATCGAATTTCTAATTTTTTCGTGTGGATGACTTGTGTCTGTGACGTGATGGCGACGTTATAAGTCCCAGAAATTCAAAAGGTTTTTCTAAATCTAGACTACGAATTTCGATAAAAATGAGTAGGAAACCTGATCGTGAAAAATTGGTATACTTGGAAAGTCTTTTCTAGATTTCGAGTAGGATTTTGGGTAAATGAGTCGGAAACGTGATCACGAAATCTTTATATGTACATATCACGTTTTCACAATTAAGGAATGTTCTACTAAAGTCGTAAACGTGATTGTGAAAAATTAGAAAAGTGAAATGTTTATATGACGTTTCTGCAATGGATGAAAATTCTATTTACATTAAATGCAATGTTACATTAAATTAGGAAGATTTGATTCCCTCAAAGTTTATTATTTCTTAAACCATTTCATCTTTTCAATTATAGAAAAAAAAAAAAAAAAAAACATAAAAAAAAAATAGACTGCTTCGCTAGAAACCTATTGGGCAGCTATGTCGTGGAAAATGCCGCGCATACATTTGTTGTCGTAGGTGGAATGAGAGTTTGGGTTGGAAGGGGTGAACACCTGCCCTATCGCAGCAGATTTTATTTGAAGCAGATTTTATTTGAAGGGGCAATATCTTTTGGGATGCCATTTTTATAACTTACTATTTAGGTATGTTTTATCTAGTATTATATTTTTAATGTTTTTTATTTTATATTTAAAAAAATGACATAGTTTTAATTTAAATTTGGAAAGAAAAATTCCATGAGACAAATAGTTTTTAATATTAAATATATATTTATATATAGAAGAATGTATATAGAAGTCCTTAAAAATTGAATTTTTTATTTAGCAATGAAAATATTTTCATATTAATTAAATATATTTTTAAAAACAAAAATTAACTTCTAAAATTTATTTTTCCATATTGATTAAAATTGTGAATTTTGAATATAATATATATATATATATATATTATATAATATTATATATATATTTTTTTGTTCTATATTAAAATTAAGAAAGTGATTTAGGAAATAAAATAAAAGATTGAGCAAATTCTTTATTTTAAAGAATGACATTAATTTTTTTTATCATTTTGAAAATTATATAATATATATACAATTTCAGCTTACTCCATTCAATATCTAATTAATTAACACTATTTCAATAGAATCCTGAGGTGATTAAAGCGTTAATCCGTGGATACAAATGGCACATGGTTCATAACCTTGTCATTTAATAACAATATGACATAACATATATTGATATGAATATGAGAAATAATTATAGCTAATCCTAAAACTAAGTATTAGCGTACAAACTTTCAAATGGAACATAGAAATTTTATAGAAAAGTCACAATCAAGTCAATTATAATCATATAGTTGATGCAAATATATAATACATGGGTGCAGTCACCTCTTAAGTTATATTTTATCTGGTATGGTTGCCTTATCAAGAGATAAAATAGTCTAAAGAAAATGAATAAAAACAAACTTAAAATAAAAATAATATCCCATAAAGTGAAATACATAGGTGGCCAAGGACTTAATGATTGTAGAGAGAAATGGACTAAATTTATATGTATAATATCAATCACTCATGTTATATAATTAGTCCCTCAGAAATTATTAATTATAAATTGTTGTGCTTTATATTATGAATTTGTATTTTAAACATGTGACAATTCTATTAATTGATTCTTTACAATTTTAAATTGTGAATATCAATAATCCAATTAAATATACTTATAAATTCTAATCTAATTTAGATTGTGTGTAATTAATACTATATATTGATAATTATGTAATTGTTTTTCAAAGTTTTGAATATTTTGAATTTATTTTGTAATTGTTTTTCTCCTTTGTCTTTGTTTGAGCAACTTTAACTTTACTATCTTAAGTGGTTTCAATAGACTAGTGAATTTTGCAATACAACATCTTCTAGAGTTTCCATAAATGAATTGTTTTTTTGTGATATGTATATTTATTTATAAAAATAGGATTTTAATAAATCAAAATATATTTTAATTTAATTGTGAATATTGAGATATTTTTAAAATTATAATGAAAAATAATATAATTAATAAATTTATTAAATAAAATAAATTATATGGTTGAAAGTCTTAATACACAATAAATTTATTAATTTAAAAAAAAAGACATCTTACTTAAAATGAATTATGAATCAATCAAAATAAGAATAAAAGTAAGTAAAATCCAAATTAATATCATTGGTAAATTATAACTAATTATCTTCACTTACAACAAATTTTAAAACTAAAACAATCAATAACAAAAAACACTCTTTTCTTTTCCATATACAATTTCACACCTAAAACCTAAATTTAATCACAAATTATATACATTCTAAATTATTTCAATAATATTCAAATATTATAAAACATGAATTCATTAAACATTTTATCAATATAAAATTAATCTTAAAACAATAATTTTAACATAATTACATTTTGGAAACTTGTAAAGAAGAGGGGAAATAAATAATATAATAAAAAAGTAAAAGTGATTAATATTTCAAAGAGAGAATACTTATATAAAAGTGATAAATCTTGTATCTTGAATGTGAAGGATAAGAAATTTTTTTACAAATGAGAAGGTTGTTTTTCCTCTCCCATGTAAACAAAAATGGAAAGTCTCTTTATAAAAAAATTTCTGAATATCTTCTTCTTTTAAAAAATAATTTTGTTTCTCTGGGCTGAATTATAACCTACATTGCCACTTTTGTAGACGTATCCGGATTGTTTTGATTTATCTTGCTTGTATGAATTATAATCTTTGTTTTGATTTATATTGCTTCTCTTTCTTCACACTTATTTTAACTAGTTATTTATGTTTTTGATCTCGAAATTTCAATGGATTCATTGTTAAACACAGTGCTTTTTCCAGTTAAAGAAATTGATTTCTTTTTCAATGAAACCAAATTTTCCCCTTTTGCTTTCCTGCGTAACTACCCTACGTCTGCTGGTTTTTCTTTGGGTCTGAAATAGGAATCTGGAAAATTGTACACTACCCTCCCTCAACTGTATTTCATTGATAAAGTTCACAAGCCCTTCCTATCTATTAGTTAACAATAATTCAAACAATTTCATGGAAATATGATAGCTGCGAAAAAATAATCGGAAACTGTAAAAAATAAAATAGGTCTCGTATTTCTGAAACAAATAATGCTAGGTTCAAGTATAATTATTCATCTAAATGCTTCATAAAAATAAAAGGCTAGAAATTACTCACTTCTTATCAAACATGACAATTCATGTTTCAGAAATCAATTTTTCATAAAAGTTAAAATCAAAATGCCTAGAGTGTGCAAGATTACTGCATTCATTGGGGTAACATATCCATCTTAGCACGATCCCGCAGTCCCATCAAGCCTCTGGCATTCATCACAGAGACTGAGGTCTAACCCATATCAGGCCTCTGGCATTCATCATAGAGACTGAGGTCCTAGAGACTGAGGTCCAACCCACGATCCGGAACGAAGGAGGAGAGCTGAATTGGACATGCTTCAATAGTGTCATTGTCCTCTTTCTTATACACACTCATATAAAGTGAACATTGCAAATCCTTCAAGCTCCGTTTCCCAGCGCTTGGAAATCCGTGGCGTAGCAACCCAACTAGGAAAAGGAGCTTCGAACATACTCCCTCAGCCCATCAAATGCAGGGCAACTCCCGTACATATCCTGGTAATGCACAGAAGAAGTGTTCTTACACAGCTCAAAATATTTCTGGAGAAATTGAGAAGAAAAATGGTATTGTGGGGGTGTGGGCGAAAGGAGAGAATCTGGCGAGAAAGATCGATGATATGAGATGGGATTGAGAGGAGAGCGAGTATATGGAGGGATCTGAGATTGTCAATTTTCTGATAACCTGCTATTTCATATTCTAATACCTTTCTCTAACGACCTCCTCTTCTTAATTTAGTAATCATTAGATGCTTTTGAGATGATAATAATCTAATGGATCGTATTAATTTCATCATCTAACACAATGATCCAATAGTTCACAACCACACATATTGGTATGGAAGGAGATTTAATACCAATAATAATAATAATAATAATTATTATTATTTACCATGTTGATGTAAAAAAAATACAAACTTAAATAAGCACATAAAATAATGGGTGTAAGAGCTAGAAACCCTAATTCTAATCTAACTCTATTATTTTCCAACTTATATTATTCATGAAATAAATGGAAAAAGCATCCAAAGAAATATTTATCCTAAACAAAAAGTGAAACGGAATAAAATAAATATGTTACCAATTAGATAAGGCCAAGATAACACCTCTAAATTGAGATTGATGATGGAAATGGATTCCAAAGTCACTCCTTAGCATGGGTCCTTTACTTTCATAGTGTGTTGGTAACTCCCTCCTTGATGGATGAATAAGGCACCTAGACAAGTGTAGGTCAGATTATTAGTCAAAAGAGAACATAAAACATGCAATGGTAAACCCACACATTAATAAAGATATTTTATCGTGGAAACCTAAAAACAAGGAAAACCAACAAGATTCTTTTGGATATATATTCAATTATAGAGTATTACAATATAATATATATCCTATGATATTGATGAATTTTCAATCCATTTACCACGGATTAGAATACAAACTTAGTTCCTTAACCAAAACTACATAACCATGGGCAAAACCAACATCCAACACAAAAACACTTTTAGTAAAAATTGTGTGTCGAAAACCACCAAAAAATGGACACAATTGTTTTTCCTAACGGCACTGCCTTCGAACCCTCATGTAAGGGGGATTTAGTCCCCCTACAAACCCAACAAATATGGGGGTTATCACATTCCCCCCTCCAAGCAATGACTCCCCCTGCTACACATTACACATTTTTATCGCACATGGGGATAATCATACTAAGAATA
>APFE030878739.1:0-28289 GCA_000404065.3 Pinus taeda
ACATCCTAGGACGAAAAGCAAGAAGAGAAATAAGTCAACTTGAAAAATTGTTAAATAATCAATATTTAAAAAAAAAATTGTACATGCTTAGGACATAACAAAATTTAAAGTGTCAAAAATGTCTTAAAAAAATGTTGATGCTTTTCAAAATCCACATGAAAATCACCAACATTTAAAAACAAATATCCACACTTAATACATTAGAAAATTTAAAGTGTCAAAAATAATCCCTCTAAAAAAAGGGGTTGATGTCAACACTTTTCCAAATCAGTATGAAAATCACTAACATTTAAAAAAAATTGTTCATGCTTGATGCATAAGAAAATTTAAAGTGTTAAAATTATGCTCCCCAAAAAAGGGTGTATTTTGAATCAACACCTTTCAAAATCGGATGATTTTTTGCTACCTCAAAAAAAGAGGTACTCGGTATAGTTCTCATTTCAAAGTTTACACTGTTAGGACAATTGATATCATAAAATTGGATATGGTGCCTCCTCCCATAATTCCACATTTTTTTCTTTTGTGACTGATTTATCTCCTTAGCCTAGCCCATTTTTTCCAATGGTCTCTCATATCATTCCCTGGAGATATCTCAACAAGCATAGGCATACCCACCTCATCCTTACCTCACCTCTTTGGTTTGTCATTGGCAAAGAATTCTCCTTCATAGACACTCTTCCTTCTTTGGAAACTCCTTCTTTGGAAACTCCACTCCCTCCTTGGACATTCCTTTGCGAAAATGTGATGTATTTTAGTTATATTATTTTCTCTTAACCTCATATATTAGGGGTGATTTCTTATCACTTTAAAGTTGCTCGCTTACACAATTTTAAGTAGTTCTACCTGAATATATTTTAAGTAGTTCTACCTGAATATATTATGTTTGTATGAATAATATATGTTAAGTAATATTATTTTATACAATTAAATTTCATATCTTATATTTCAAAGTTTAATTTATATTAACATCATTAATATAACTCTACTGTATTTATTAGTTATCTACTAATAAACACCTTTTTCTCACCCTTGTGAGAAAAACCCACTAACAATAATAATTATTTAAACCTAAAGATAATGACCGTAAGAACCAAAGGACAATGATACTCCACTCCATCTGAGAGTAATAAAGGACACGTATCATCTCTCTCAATTGAGAAAAACCCACTAACAATAATAATTATTTAAACCTAAAGATAATAACATATTTTAACAAGATAATGACCCTAGGAACCAAAGGACAATGATACTCCACTCCATGTGAGAGTAATAAAGGACAAGTATCATTTCTCAATATTTTGTTAAGCTCTGACTTTTTGAAATATATTTATTTTGATCTTCTTTTTAGGTTATTTAGTTTTAATAATGTTCAGGTTATTTAGTATTAATGATAATCAAATATAATTTAAGAAATAGCTTTATGTAAAAAGTAATAAGATGGCATTTAACATTTCTATTATTACTTCTTATTATTTAAGGTTGAAAAGAATTAGGTTATATTTTTGAAATATATGAATTCATTTTTTTAAATTATATATAAAAGTGTAATAAGTGATTTTTTGGATTTTGATTATCATAATTTTTGTTTTATTTATATTTATTATAATAGTTTTAAATGATTATTGAGGTTGTAGAAATTAAGTGTTATAAGAACAGTAACATCAATATAAAGAAGAAGGATAGTGATTATATTAATAAAAGTTGGACCATTACAACGAACTTCTTTCAACTAACATTCTAAGTCATCAATGCAAAAGCTATATAGAGAAGTTGGGCTAGTACAACCAACTTCTTCCGATCAACATTATAACTTGTCAATACAAATATCAAATATAATAAAAGATAAAAGAAAAATTTGCTTAACTCTTACATTATAATTTATTTTTTTCAACCACCTTTCAATTTGATAAACTTGACAATAATATCTTAATATAATTTATAACAAAAAAAATACAATATAATAAAAAACAAATTACCAAACTTTCAGATTTTTATCTTTTAGCAAAATCTTCATACAAAACTTAGTTACACTCTAATTCATTATCACATTAAATACATGGCATTAATTAAATAATTTTTTTTTAATTTTTAATATTACCCAGAATTGAAAAAACAGACCATTAACAGTTTTAATTACAACTCGGTAATTGTGCATAAAAAAATAAAAAAAAAAAATATATCTATATATAATATATTATATAAAAATTCAAATCTATTAAGGCTTTAAAAAAAAATTTTATTAGAATCACGATTGTATAAGTATCCCAATTTAATTTAATTTAGGGAGTTACTAACTGTTAGAGTTATTGTGAATGGGTAAATAAGTTTATAGTTTTTTAATGGAATAGTTTAAAATATATATTACTATCAACATTTTAGTTTAATGTTATTTTTTCATATTTTTTTCATACATTTTATTTAAAGTTAATAATTAGAACAAATATATTTATCTTAATTGATTAAACCTTATTTTATATTTTAATAGAGAAGTAAAATGTGTGTTTAAATTTAGAACTTGAATCAAAACATTTCAGAATTTATTTTCATATTTTTAATTTACTCATGCATGCAATTAAACTAGAATTTGATAAATGGGATACAGAAGAATGTTTGAGGAGTCTTCTGGTGTTGCACCCCACTCATGCTACCAAATCGGCCATTTTCACTCATGCTACCAAATTGGCCATTTTCTTCCCAGCCTATCTAGGATCAACCTATTCAGTTCTCAAATCCAAAAGACTTCAAAATAGAGATCTTTTGACCCTCATCTCTAAAGCTCTAAGAACAATTAAAATTTATTCTTACTCTTTGTCTTTGGTTTCCTCTAAATTTCCTCTCTGTCTATGAAATGCTCCAAAAACTCTTCCCCTCTAATGCACTATTTCCCTATACCACCATTGGCTTAACCTCCAACAAGCTCTTTTGTATTCCTACCCATAATGATCTTTTCCTTTCTGGAAACGATCACACTTTTTTTTTTCCCCTGGGAAAATCAGTAACTTCCATTAATATTGAAAATTACAAATCAGATGCCGAAGCATTACTGGCATGATCAAAGATCGCTACCCTATCCGGTGCTTTACTGTGCGCATCAGAGATTGCTAAAAACATAAAAATACTCCACCCTATCCGGTGATATTCAGTGCACATCAATGAAAATCTACGCACTCATTCCTTTCAACGATCACACTTATGTGGGTTTAAATAACATTATATGTTGACTGAGTCAGTCTTGTTTTGTTAAAAGATTTATTACAATGTTTTTGTCATATGTACTGTTATTTATATGTTATGTTATATTATTTAAATGTTATTCAGTTTTTTAAATTAATTTAAGGTATATAATTATATTTTCTGTTTGTGTTAAAATTTTGTATAATAATGATAGAAAAAGCCAACCCGTTTTGGCTATATCTTTCCAACGGTTTTCCTTTTTATGATTAATAATTTGAAAGGTTCTCGAAAAGTTTTCAAATTTAGTTTTTGATGATAACAGTGTAAACTTTTCTTTTACAGGGGGAAATAGAAATAGATATGTAACTTTAAACGCGTGGGTACTTTAAAGGAAAGTCTGAAATTTTAAAGTTGATCAACTCTAGGAGCTACTAAGATGTTCCCACCTATGTGATTCTGCATGAGCATTTATATTATTTATTTATATTTTTTTCAATAACATAACCACTCTGATTTATTTGGAAATTCCTTTTCTCCTTTAAATGTATATTAATTATATAAATGTCACGTTGTAGGTAGTCTATATTCGATCAAAGAATATTATGCACCTTTTAAAACTCTCCAAAAATATTAAATATTAAGGGAATGGTTTTGTGCATAGAACTTTATCTATTAAGTAATTTCTGGAGAAAGAATAATGGTTTTCATTTTTCAAATTTTTAAGTAATTTTTTTGAATAATGGTTTTTTATTTTTCAATTTTTTAGTAATTTTTTTTGTTTAATTAATTAGTTTTTTAAAAGAAAAAATAAAAACATACATGTTTAGATAAACTGATTGGTAATAATTATTTTATGGTTGGTTTGGTAGGGTAATAATTCATTTATTATTCTATATTTGGATATTTTTCATAACTAGTTAATACATATACTAGTACAATACATGAGATACATGCATATGTAGCTATCATATGTATTTCTCGTATGCATGTTAATAGTCCTATGTTCCCTATAACTCAAGGTGGGTCATTACAACTCTAAATCCACCAAGAGCTTAAATGGGTCAAATTTCAAATCTCTCTCTCGAAGTGAAAACCTCTTTTACAATAGAAAAAGAAATCTGATCCCTCTTAGCTCTTGGTAAATCCATATTTAAGATGGATCTAGGTTGTTTAATTATTTATAATGGTAGTAATGGTTAGTTTTTTTTTAATAGGAAGTGTTGTTGGTGTTGGTGTTGTGTTAAATTGAGACCACATTACATAATATTTAAAAATAATAATTAAAAATAAAAAATAAATTTAAAAATGTGTTGTGGTTTGTCATATTAGAAGAGCAAAGGAAAAGTTAAATGTCTTTTGTTTCAAATATTCATATACTAACTAGATACATACAAAAATGTCTATTAATAAAGACTTCATTATGCCACAGTACTAGTAAATCCTAAGTGAAGTAGAAAATCATAAGTTAACTGAAACCATAAAGACGATGTGGAAATATCAATAGTACTTGGAATGTTTGGATTGATTGGAGGTGCATGATTTGGATTGTTGCAGAGTTGCTCCTCAATGCAAGCTAGTTCTTCATGTTCTTCCACCTCTAACTAGGTGTATGAAGAGTTATTATTAATTTTATTATTTTTTAAATTTTAACATTTAATAATTATTATAAACTAGTGGAATTGTAAATATGATAATTTATATTTTAAATTAAATATAATTAAAACTATGTAAAAATCACGGAATTTATTTTTACATTAATAATAACTATTTCAATAATTTAAAATTATAAATTTAATAATAAAATTTATCAGTTAAAATCATTTTTCTAATTGAAATCTATTAAATCAAAAAACACAAGTTACATCCAAAAACCAGAGATACCCAAAACATTTATAATGTATATTTTGTCACACCCTATAATTATTCATGGGTTTTTCTTTTCCCTCTTTCTCCTACGAACATCTATCCAACCTACAAATTTATCAGTTACAACTGGCGATAAGACCATATCCTCATTTTTCGAACAGAGATCCAACTTCACTGCAAAGTAGAGCATGGAACATATTTATCATTGTTTGAATGATCAGACTCATGGGTGTGTTTATGCCTACTAGTTCCATGCACAATTATTGTTGATGTGTTTTCCTTTCCCTTTGCCAAAATATTCTCCTATGTTGAGGAATGATGCAGATTTGTAGGGGTTTGAACTAGAACTTGAGAATCCAAGGAGACAGGGGTTGCCTTCTGTTGTTGAGAGCCTTCCTTCTTTTTTCTTATTGAGTTATTGGCACTTGATGTTGCCTTATGGTCCATCCAACCACGATTGGGCTTTCTTATCTCTTGGGAATCGACTGAGCCTTTTGAGGAAGGACATGCATTCTAAAGATATTTGGGCTACTGATAAATTATGCATCTCAAAGTAGTGCTTTCATAATCTAAAGGTTTAAGGTATTTATTAGAAACCTGCTTAAGAATGATTTTATCTAGTAATCCTTCACTTAATTCCAATTTGACACATATGTGAACAAATGAAATGAACCCATTAGCCAATTTTTCACTATCCACTTTGATGAATAATCCAATCAAGTTTTTGATGCTCTCGAAAAGTTTCTTTTCATAATACGATATCATATCCCCATCACTGACATTCAAGCATAGGGACTTTCCAGTCATAGTTTTAACAAAAATTGGGAATTTTTTAATCTCACAATCCCCATAACCAATCCTTAAAAGGCTTGAAAATGGGGCTAGAGACATATAATCCACCTCGGGAAGCTTTTTGAAGAATTCAAAACAAACCTAGGGACCAAGTTTGACTGGAACATTATGACAAACATTTTGCATGCCAACCCATTCCCCCCAAGAGAAACTCGGACTAGTGTTTCATCAAACATTTTGTAGGAAAACTCCCCACAGTCGTCATTAACACTCTCTAAGGGCCTTATAAGTGTGAAGGCCACCAGAGCTTCCAGGAATACACCTCTCAAACTGTTGTACACTCCTTCAACCAGGCCCGTCACTTCCAACTTGAATACATTAGTCAACGACGTGATCTATTTCACAATATTTACTATGGAAATCCTTTGAAATCAATCCTTCATGGGAAGCCATGGTGCCTTAGCTCCATCCAATACCAGGGTCAAATCATGTGAGGGGATACATGGGCTGAGCCAACATTCATCCACATAAAGTTGTTTATCACTAAAGGATGATCGCACCTCCAACGGTTAAGCCCAGTTATGCCATCGTCTGATGCCCTGAGGTGAGAAGAAATTATCCTCCTCAGAGAACCCTCATCCTCTACAATTCTCATAGCCTACGGAAGCGCATTCCCAAGGGATATAAAAATATAGAATCCTAGTTCCTCGCACGATTGCCATTTTTTCCTCAATTCAAATCATTTTAATAATAATAAATTAAAAATTTCTTAAATAATTAAATATTTAACCTTTCTAGTTGTATATATTATTGGATATTATCAATGGATATTACATTCTGTACATACCTTAATATATATTATAATAAAAAATAAAAATAAATAATTTAATTGGATAGGTATATATAAATATCAATACAATCTAACTAATAGACGAAATAATTTTTTTCCCGGGGAATCAGTGATACAATTTAAAGCGAGTTTGTGATTTTTTGTTGTTTAAAATATGTTTTTAATGCATAAATGGATTCAAACCCTAAAAAACCCCTAGGGCACTCGAATTTTACAGATTAAACAATTTAAATTCAAATCTTTTAAAAATATTTACCGAATTTTGGTTAAAATTGACTGGAAAAATGGCGAGAAAAAAACCATTTCATCTATTAGTTAGACTACACTTATAATATGTCTTTAAAAATGATGTAATTAATGATATTAGATAAAAACTATTGTTAAATTATTTTCCTATTATTCATAATTATTAAGAGTTAATTATCCATTCAAAGTTGACTTTGTATATTGTATATAAATTTATAATTAAAAGTGTTGAGGATAGCACTTGATCCCATAAGGATTGGTGTGGATATTAAGTTTTTGTGTAGCTATATTTCCAAATATGTAGCTTTAATTACCATGCTTTGGATGTTATTCCTTAGGGTTCCTCTTATTCCTATGTGCTAGTAGGCTTTCCATTATCGACTTTAGCATCTTGAATCCTGTAGCATATCCAACCACCCATTTTCCCACCATGATATTGGAACGCTAAAATTTCTCCAATTTCCCCTGCTTCCTTCACAATTATGCAATTAGCACAACTCTAGCACCATAATACATTTTATCCAATTATACAATGAAAATGCACATGCAATATGACATGAAAACTCATGCAATTGATAGGAAAAATAATATAGAATTATAACAACATAAAATATATCTACATTCACAATATTTTAAATAGTAAATTGCATATATATGACACAAAGAGTAACATAGAAACTATACAACTTATCTTATGAGGAAATGTCACTAGTTAGATGCATACAAGGGATGTTCCTACTAATTGAAGGATCTACGCCTATAGTTCTCTCAAGAATAGGCCACCTTTTAGATGGGTTTATGAATACACAAGTAAAAATGGCTCCTCTAATTAGATAAGCTCCATCATGCATCCCAATACTCAATACATAACATCATACAAATTCCTACAACTTTTCCAACCATCCAATTCTCTTCCCTCGCCTACACTAAGTGATCTAGGGGATCTAGAAAATGCTCAAAAATAAAAGTGCTCAAATTCTCTAGAACCCATCTCCAAGTCGTATAGATCATCATTTTGATTCCAACGACACTTGAATCGCCTCAATCTCACATCGTATGATGAATATATGACATTCTGAAGTTTTGGCCAAATGGTAAAAAAAAATCAACTTTCAAGGTTGAATGTACAGGGTATGGATGGTAATGTGGCAAGGCTGACTGGGTGTACAGAAAGGCATGTAGATGAATCACATGAAGCCATGTGCCAGCTGACATCATTAGTGGTTGAATTGTATGACTGGTGAAGTGGTCCAATCATAGGCCACCATGTGGGCCAATAGAGGGTGCCACATGTCCCTATGAGAGGCCGCCAAGTGGCATATATTTTCATGCTAAAATTTATGTGCTGTGAACTAGTAGCTACAAGAATTGACCCCCATACCTCACGGCAAACAATTTGGTGTTCTACCATTGAACAAACTATGTGAATTATTATTATATAGTGAGCATGTTATAATTAATGGTCATCAGTCCAATAGTTGGAGAGAGGATCAGGCCCATCCTTGGTTATATGGAAGGATGTGTGTCAGCGGAATCAAAGGTGGGGGATAAGGACCGACTAGCCCAAAATTACATTCTCTCCATGTAACTGGAGCTGACGGGAAGGGTGAATAAGAACAAGAACCATGGTTCCATGTGGCAGTTCACGCAAACATGCTGAGTGCTATGGGTGGGTATAGTGGAAGCACCAACAGCTCGTGGCAACATGGTGTCAAATACGACCATGGTGGAGGCTAAAAGGGGTGGGGCCAATGGCCCAATTTAAATTTTATTTAATATCAAAACCATATCAATGTAACCTTCACATAAACTCATGGATTGAAATGATGACCTGCAGGATGTAAACCAATGTGCCCAACCCATTAAGATAGAACCACTTTTTTGAACAATTAATAGGGTCGAGAGCTATTGTAGAGAAGTTTTGCAAACATTTTGGTAAAGAGGGCATATTTTTCTCAATTTTAAGCCTTTTTTAGTGCAACAAGAGCCTAGACAAGGGTTTTTGAGCATTCTAGACATCATGGGGGTGTTATTTATGCAAGTTGAAGCATGTGTTTTAATGTAATGAGCATTTGGTCATCTTAATAAGGAAATCACCATTGGAATATGGACCCAAAGACGTAGCCCAAGATGGGTGAACTCCGTTATCAATTTGTAATTGTCTTATGTTGCATTTTTGTCTTCTTAACACTTTAAATTTTTTTCAAAATAACTTAAGCTTTTGTGTTTTCATAATATCGATTCGTTGCACAAAGATACGTAAACTAATATACAAATTGATCAATAAAACCTTCACTTTTATTTTTGAATCAGTTTGGTATCAAAGCATGGTTTTGTGAAGGTTTGACAGAATTTGCAAAGTTTTTCAATGTTTACAAGGTCTAGATTAAGAAGAGGAGAAAGAGCACTTGAAGAACCTAACCCTCAAATTGGCTCAATAAGACCACATACTCCACAAGTCATGTCTCATGAAGAAGGACAACGACAAGAATTGATGTATGAGGATAAGAGAGCTTTCAGATAAGCTTTCTTTGATATGACTGAGATGGTGAAAGTGTTGTAAAATAGAAGAACAATGTGGTTTCAAGGAGAAAGTTCTAATCAGCTGAAAGGTGATGGTGGTGAGGGGATAAATCCTCCACCTCCTCCTCCTCCTCCTTCCTCACATCCTTCTTCACCTCCTTCTTCCTCACCTCCTTCTTCACCTCCTTCTTCACGTAGACCAACTCCTCCTACATCTCCAAGAGGACATGCTAAGTATCCTTTGCTTAAGCTTGATGTCAAGTTTGAATTGTCAATGTATGATGGAGAAGTAAATGCTAAAAAGTTGGATAATAGGGTTCGTCAAATTGAAGTTTATTGTAGGATCCAAAAGATTGATGATGATGTCACAAAGACCCAGGTTGCTTCTCTTTGTTTGGGAGGTGCATCTCTTATTTGGTGGGAGGACATAACCCAATAATATTTTAAGAAAAGTTGTAAAATTATCTCTTATTGGAATTATTTTATAGTTGCATTAAGGAAGAAATTTTATCCATTAGCTTCCATGCAAAAATAAATAATGGATTGGAAAAATTTTAGACAAGCTAAAGGTCAAACTGTCCAAAGTTACACAAAACAATTTAGAAAGAGTGCTTTAATATTGGGTGTTGATTTTACCTCACAAGATACTCTTCTTAAATATATAGGTGGATTGCATAGTTACTTGAGACATACTATACTTATGTTTAATCCCACCAATCTAGATGAAGTATGTGTTCAAGCTATTCATTTAGAATCAAGAGGAAAGAATATTCCTCAAGAGTCCAGCAAGAAATCTGTTAAGTATGGAGACAAAGGAAAGGGGAAAGCTAAAGGAAAAGGAAAGAAGAGTGCTACAATCAAGAAAGAGGGAGAGAAACTTACTTGCAAACATTGTTCAAAATATGGCCATGATGAAGACCATTGTTGGAAATTACATCCAAGACTAAGACCAAAGAAGTTTAATAACAAGGGGAAACAAAAGGCTACTACTACAACTCAATAAGATCTAGGATATAATTTAGGTGATGAAACCAAGATCACGACCATGGGAATGGAAGGTATAGCGTCTAACACAAGTACTAGTTATTTTAGAAAGTTTGTTGAATCTCAAAATGATAAAGAAAGAAGTGAGATTTTTCGTATTAGGTTCATGACAAAGCATACAAAGGTTGATACATTATTTGATAGTGGATCTCAAGTCAATATTATTTTTGAAGCAATTGTCATGAAACTTAATTTAGAGACTACACCTCATGAAAAACCTTACCCTGTGGGTCGGGTATGTGATAATGCTAAGTTGCAAGTGACAAGAGAATGTAAGCTCAAATTTTCCATCATTTCTAAGTTTATAGATGAAGCTTAGCTTGATGTTGTACCACTTGAAATTTGTGGGATTTTCTTAAGGAGTCCATATTTATATGGTCGAAAATCCATATTTTATCATCATGAGAACAAGTATCATATTTTCAAAGATGGAGTTGAGTATATTATTAGAGCACATTGCAAGGAGATGAACTTATCTCTTGTTAGTGCAAGACAAATGAAAAGGCTTGTGCATGTTAGTTAGAATTTTGTATTGTTGATGATAAAAGATAAATATATTGTTGAATCTAAAGATTTCTCGGGATGTGATTCTAAACTCAGCATTAATTGGTTGAGGTCGTTAATATTTATGACAAGTTAATTCTAGAACCTGAATGGTTACCTCCAAAATGAGGAATCCAACATGAGATATAAGTCCAGTAGGATGCACCACTTCCAAATATTGGCATGTATAGAATGTCAGTCTTGGAGAATGCAAAGATATGGAAGAAAATCCAAGAGTTGCTTAACAAAGGGGTCATCAGACCTAGCATATCCCCTTGTGGGTCTCCTATTGTTTTAGTTCCAAAGAAAGATGGTACATGTCACATGTGTGTGCATTTTCTAGCTTTGAACAAGATTACAGTGAAGAATCGTTATCCTCTTCCTCACGTTGATGATTTTCTAGATCAGTTAAAGGTTGTTTTTTATTTTACTAAGTTAAGCTTGAGAAGTGGTTATCATCAGATAAGGATTGTTGAACATGATATTTGGAAAACTACTTTTAAGACAAAACAAGGATTGTTTGAATTGTTAGTTATGTTGTTTGGGCTTTGCAATGCATCTGCTACATTCATGAGAGTTATGAATGATGTATTGTGACCCTTCCTTGATGATTTTGTTATAGTCTACTTAAATGATATTCTGATTTTTAGTAAGACTCGTGAAGAGCTTTTCAAGCACAAAAAGCAAGTTCTAGATGTCTTGAAAAAGGAAAAGTTGTATTTGAAGATGTCTAAATGTGAATTTGGGAAAACCTCTTTGGTTTACTTAGGTCATATTGTAGGAGGTAGTGAATTGAAGATTGATCCCTCCAAAGTTGAATTCATTGTGAATTGGCCTAAGCCCAATAATTTAACAGAAGTTAAAAGATTTTTGGGAGCAACCCAATATTGGATAAATTTTATTGCCAACTTCTCATCTATTACAACACCATTAAATGCTTTGACAAGTGTGAAGCAGGTCTTTCAGTGGGGAGGAAAGAAACAAAAAGCCTTTGACACTTTGAAAGAGAAAATTAGTAATTTGGAAGTTTTAGCCAAACAACAAAAAACAGTCAACTCACAAGGTTGACTATGCAGAGTACAGATGATGACGTGGAAGTTTGTACGCTGACATGGAAGGGATGATTGGGTGTACGAACAGGTAGGTGGGAGAATCGCATGAAGCCAAGTGCCATTTGATGTCATCGATGATCACTTTGTACGGTTGGTGAAGTGGTCCAATCATAGGCCACCACGTGGTCCTACGAGAGGCCACCAAGTTGCCAATATTTTCACGCCAAATTTTATGTGGGTGGAATTGGCAGCCATAGGAATTGATCCTCATACCTCATGACAAACAATCTAACACTCTACCATTGAACCAACTATGTGACTTATTATTATACAGTGGGCACATTATATTTAATGACCACTAGTTTGATAGTTAGAGAGAGGGTCAGCCCGATGGGCACACCCAACCGACCCAGCCTTGGTTATATGTTGGGGTGCGTGTCCACAACAAAATTGGAGGCAAGAGCTAAGGACTGACTAATTCATGATTTCCTTCTCTCGACATAACTGGAGCCGATGGGAAGGGCATATAAGAATGGAAGCCACATTTCTATGTGGCAATTCATGCGACCATGCCAGGGGCTATGGGTGGGTGCAATGGAAGGGCCAATGGCATGTGGCCACATGGTGCTAAATAAGACCATGGTGGAGGCTAAAATGGGTGGGGCCAATTACCCCATTTAAATTTTATTTATTATCAAAACCATATTAACATAACATCCATCAAAACCGGTGGATCGAACCCATGATCTGTAGGATGTAAACCAACGCACCCAACCAATTGGGCTAGAACCACTTTGTTGAACAATTAACAAGGTCGAGAGCTATTATAGAGAAATTTTACAAATAGTTTGGTAAGGAGGGCATATTTTGCTCAGTGTTAAGCCTTTTTTTGTGTAACAAGAGCCTAGACAGTGGTTTTTAAGCATTTTGGATAGCATGGGAGTGTTATTACTGCAATTTGAAGCTTTTATTTTGATGTAATGAGAATTTAAGCATATTAATAAAGCGGTCACAATTGGAAGCTAGATGCACAGATGTATCCCAATATGGGTGAACTTCGTTATCAATCTGCAATCGTCTCATGCTACATTTTTGTCTTCTTAACACTTTAAAAATTTTGCGAATTAACTTAAGTTTGTGCCTTTTTGCAATATCAATCCGTTGCACAAAGATACATAAACTAACCTACAAATTGATCAATAAAACCTTCACTTTTATTTTTGGATCACCAAGATATGGAATCCTCTTCTCTACCATATAGTTAATCCATCAAGTAATCATGACCCCCTCTAGGGTTCTAGCATAGACTATACAAGAATATCAAAGATGAGGACTTTAGGAAAAACCATTTTAGGTGGTTATAGTCACAACAAACTCATGCTCATGTCTACAATAAATTCCATGTCTTGTTTATGTAATAGGGATTCACAACCTTCTATCACAGGAATAACTACCTCATTACCAACAAGATTTTCCCCTCAAATCCTTTTGTTTACAATTCAAATGATGTTGTCTCAATATAACATAATGATGATCTCAATGCATATTAAGAGAGTTAGCGTATTCAAAAAAAGAGCAAGTACACTGGTTGAATTTCCAAACCCACTAATGCAGTATGCATGTTTTGAACTTGCTACTTGGCACCCAAGGAATCCCCCCAACTCCTTAACACTCTTCCTAAAGTTGATTTTTCTTTAGCATAAGTGATGAGCCCCATAAATGGGTAATTATATGGGCTCCATTTGCCTCCTAACATAGTTAAATCAACCATTCTCTTAGCTTATTGCATGTTTTTTTATTATATTTATGCTTATGGAGTGAGTTGAGTTAGTTATGATGCCATGAGGTCTAATATGTGTTTAATGTAGATTTTTGTTGAATTTTTAAGACAAAGTCAAAGATTCAATGGACAATTAGCAGCAATAATTCGAAGTGGACAAAGGAGAGGATTTATAGGAGGGAATCCCCCTCATTTATTACTCCCCATTTCGAATTCTCCTTCATGTAGCTCGAGTACAAATAGCCAAATCAATGCACTAGAAGGTAGCTGAGCAAGTGGAGGATAACTTATGTTTATCTCGAGTTTTGGGAGCCAAGCCTCCCTAATTTTAAGGAAGTTGTTGGGAGCTTCAACTGTATAAGTAGAGAGGCCTAGGGCCTCACTAGGGTCAAATTTTTGTTGAATTTTTGCTGCAGTATTGCTTATGTAACTCTGTTCAACTTCGAGCTTATTTTTGTGGACAGTTTCATGTAATCCTATTACTATTTCGATAATAAAGATGAGATCCTTTTTGAGCTAGCACTGAGTTACCTCAGAGGGTTGAAGCTCTTAGGTTAGGGCCCAATCCAAGCAACCAAGCTCCTCTTGTTTGTATTAATATGCTTTGTTTCAATTTATGGATTAGTTGCTGTTAGGTGAATTTCTTTCTTGGTTAAGAATAGGTTGCTTGTGGCGATTTAGAAGGTTGTTTCCATTTTTGTTTTCTATAGCAGGTTAAATAGTGATAGAAAGAAGATTCAAAAGGCTAGCAACAATGCCTTGGCCTCTTTTCCTCCCTTTGGGACCATGAAATGAGGTAAAGACCCTCCTGCTGCCCCAAAAACATACATTTTCCTTCTTCATAGGATTTCTAGTGTTGCAGTTTGTTAGAAGGTTAATGCTTTGCTTTAGAATCTCTTCCACCATGTTCAATTCTGTCTTTGCAATAAGTCTTCTTCCATGCTTTCTCTCCTTGTAGCATTTTTCAGCATTTCTTTCCATAGCTCATAATTTAGATTAGCTTGATGCAAAATTCTGTTTTTTTTATGTACTTAATTTCCTTGCTTGCTTGATCTCATTGTTTGACTGTCAGTTCTTTTGCAGCAGATCTCTTCTCATAGCAGGTCAGCCTATCATCCATCACATTCTCTCCTTGATCTATGCCCTACAGGTCTCCCAAAGTTCACCTCAAATCTGCCTTAGTTTTCTGCATTTTTCCATAGGATTTCTTCCTCCCTCTCGACCATCTTTCCATCTCCTAGTGATCCTTGGTGAACCCTAGCTGCCCTAACACATCATCCCAACCTTCATCTACCCTTTCCACCCACTCTCACACCTTCAAAACCTTCAAAACTGCTCTCGGCATCCTCCTATAGACCTCCTGTAGACTTCTTATAGATCCCCTGTGTCCTCCCATAGATTTTCCTGTAGGCTTCCTTTCTAAAGCCGAGTGTGGGAAAAACCTTCAAAAGGCCACCTGAGGCCTCCTAGGACCCATATACACCATCCTACACCTCCTAAAACCCCAAAGTCGCCCTTCAACACCACATATTCGCTTCCACCTTCACACACAATAAAATACATGCTTGTCAATTTCGCATAAAAATACATAAAAATCCAAAAAGATGTTTTTTGCTCATTTACTTCTAGAAATAGCTTGAGTAGATGTTGTTTACTTCCTTGAGTAGGCAATGGCATTCATTTCATGGTTTTCATAGTGCTTTCTGCAAAAGTAGGATTAGTTGGTTAAGTAGGGTTTGCTAGGTTTACTTTACATTTCAGTCTTTTCCCTTTCTACAAGTAGAGTAACCTCTATAGAGTAAGCTTTCCTTTCTTTCATCACATATAGAGCTTCTTCTGGAATCCATAGAATTTTGCTTGAGCTCCTAGTGATCTTGCGTCAGCTGACCAAGTGACAGCCTACAATAAGAACTAGTACTTATGCATACAACACCGTCGCTTCCAAGTTTGTTACGAACTACCGGGTTGATAAGAGTAAAGTAGGAAGCCCAAGAGTTGCAGTGTTATTGCTGCAATACTGGTGCTCACCACTTTTTGGCGCCGTTACCGGGGAAGCATCAAAGTATTTTGTGATTACTTCTTTCTTCTATTTTGTATCGCAAACATTCTGCTAAGTAGTTTCTTTCAGCAAAAGTAGAATAGTTGTTTCTTTCAGTTTCTACATTTCCTTGCTTTCCTTTTCAATTCTAAAAATTTCATTTTAGCAAGAGTAGACTCGTCATTTCTCTTCGTCTCTGCATTTCCTTGCTTTCCTTTTCAATTCTAGAAATTTCATTTCAACAATTTCATTTCAGATAGTTGCAATTTGTTTTGTTCAATCCATTTCAGTTTTGCAGGTATAATCAGTGAAAAAAACAAAAAAACCCAACCAAAGAGATTTCCTTTCATGCCTCGTAGGAATAGAGATAATTCAGGAAAATTCTTGCCCAACACCTCCACTACATCACACAACCAACCTTCTCTCTTCTTCGGTGGCAGTGATCAAGAAGAACCTTTAGGTGAACAACCAGAGATACTTGAAGAACCTATAGGGGAAGAAGAAGAAGAAAACATCCCTCCTGAGCCAATGGCTGAAAACAGAAATGCTAGGGGAAATGGAGAGAGAATAGATGGTACATTTCCCATTCGGGAAACCAATGGGGACACCAAAATGAAGAATATAAGTCCTTCAGCCCTACCTCACTTCCATGGTTTGACTACAAAAGATCCTAACACCTTCTTGTTTGAGTCTGTTGTCATTTGTCAAACCTATGACTATGCAGAAGATGAGCAAAAGTTGAAGCTATTCCCTTCTACTCTCAAGGATGCAACATTGCGCTAGTTCATGGGGTTACCTGGCAAAAGCATCACAACTTGGGCTCAGATGCAACAAGCCTTTAATGACAAATATCGAGACTACTATAGGTCAAAAGATACCAAAGAAGAAATATTTCGAATGACCATGGGAAGTGATGAATCCTTCGAAGATTATGAAGAGAGGTTCCAACTTAGTTACAAAAGGGCCAGGTGCACACTTGACCCTGAATCTCTGAAGTTGGTCCTGCTCAGGGGAATCCCAGAAGACTTTCTAGACACCCTCCATCTACTGGCCGGGGGAGACATCTACCAACTATCTTATGAGGACATAAAGACTGTTTTTAGAAACCATTCTAGAGCAGCCAGAAAGAGAGGTAGGGGGAGTCAACCCATAGTCAGTACCTCCTCTTCCAATTCATCCATTAAAGGTGAAATTGGAAACATGCTGGAAGACTTCAATAGTGAGATGTTGCAGACTCTTGTTATGCAAATGGATACCTTGCATATCAAAAGAAAACAAGAGGAAGCAGAGAGGTCTTTGGCCATATTTTGTCCTAGATGCACCAGGAGTCATCCTAGGAATGGATGTCCATTGAAATCTATAGAGGTTTGTTCAGTCTGTGAAGAAGATCATTCTATAGATAAGTGCCATTGTTTGCCTGGACTTAAAGTTGTATACCAAGGGGCCGAAGGAGTGACTGAACCACTCTATTTCATGAACCAAAGGAGACTGCATGGACCTAGACCATACCAGCAGGGGATGCAAGGGACATCTCATACATACTACAACCCCAATCAAGTCACTTCCATACCTTCTTGGGGCCCTCCTGTTCATCCTTCTTGGTCCACACCTCCTCCTTGGTCCTTCCCATCTCAATATCATGCCCAACCATCCGCTCACTCATTTCAATCCTATGTTCAGCCGCAACCTCAGTGGAATGCATCTCATCAAGGGTGGAGGCCCCAGTACAACTCTCCTCCCACTCTTTTGCCTACACCACCTGCTCAACCACAACCATTACCTTATGCTCCACCAAGGCAACCCCAAATTCCTGCCCAGCCGAACCCGAACCCGAACAACAAACAAGCTCAGCAAGTATATAGTGGGGAACCATCATGCCCAACTTATGTTGTGGAGATTCAAGAGATTAACATGCAATCTAGGAAGGTTCTCCTAGATAGCCAACCTCCACCTAGAGAGGTTGAGGAAGATAAAGACGAAATTGAACCTAAAACAACTCCACCCTTTCCTGAGAGACTATCCAGGACAACATAGCCTACCCCAACCATAAAGTTATGTGTGAAGATACCACTTCTCCAAGCCATAAAGGATGTGCCTATCTACAATAGTCTGATCAAAGAGAAGTGCTTTAGGCATCCAGGAAGGTGCAAGAGAGATGCCCCAACCATCAATGTCATAGGGCAACTGTCCGACCTGATGTTGGGATAGGTAATCTGTAAGAAATATCTGGACCCTGGAAGCCCAGTAGTTGATGTCCACATCAATGGCACCATGATCCCACATACCTTGATTGATCTGGGAGCTGCCATTAATGTGATGACAAAGGACACAATGCTCAAGCTTAACCTCCAGGGCTCCTTGAGGAAGACCACGACAGTACTGCAGCTAGAAAACCGCTCCACTGTGACACCTGAAGGGATTGTGGAAGATGTGATGGTCTCCATTGATTCTTGGGAGTACCCTGCTGATTTCTTAGTTCTCCAGCTAAAGGCAAAGCTCACTAGGTATCCTCTCATCCTGGGAAGACCCTAGTTGGCTACTGTTGATGCCTACATCGATTGTCGAGCTCGGAACATGACCATCAAGAACGAGCATATGTCCAAATAGTTAATCCTCTATCCTCTTGCCCAACCCTTGCTAGAACATGATCTACCCCTCTGGTTGGAGGAGGAGGATTAGGATGAAATCTGTTCTGCACCACTTTGTGCATTAGAAACCGCCATGGGGGGGAAACCGCAAGATGAAGACGATATCATTGAAAATTTAATTCAGAATCCACCCCCCAGTATCTTACCATTAGAGGATATAGTGAGAGAAACCCAAAACAACCCCTTAACTGATCTTTGTGTGGCCAACCCAACCTCTCTTCGTGTTAAGAATATAGAGTCCGACCCAGAAAGAACCTTGAAAATCAATCTATCCCTATCCACTTCCCAGGAGAAGGCGCTATGCAGCTTATTGAGAAAACATTTAGATGCCTTTGCCGAGAGTTATAAGGAGATGAAGGGAGTGCACCCTTCAGTATGTACTCATCATATATACATTAAGGAAGATTGGAAACTAGTCAGGCAGCCTCAAAGGAGGATGAATCTAGCACTTAAAGACGTTGTTAAGGAAGAATTGCAAAAATTGCTTGATGCAGGATTCATCTACCCCATCTCTGACAATGAATGGGTCTCTCCTTTGGTGTTAGTGCCAAAGAAAAATGGCAAGTGAAGAATCTATGATGACTGTCGGGAATTGAACAAAGCCACCAAAAAGGACCATTTTCCTTTATCGTTCATAGATCAAGTGTTAGATGGTCCGGCGGGGAAAAAGTTTTTCTCCTTCCTAGATGGGTTCAGAAGGTACAATCAGATTAAAATCAGCCCGGAAGACCAAGATAATACCACTTTCACTTGTCCTTGGGCTACCTTTGCATACCGGGTCCTTGCTTTTGGTTTGTGCAATGCTCCAGCCACTTTCCAAAGAGTGGTATTGAGTATATTTTCTGAACTAGTTCATGATGCAGTGGAAATATATATGGATGATTTTACTCCTTATGGTTCTGACTTTCAAGAAGCTTTATCTAACCTAGGAAGAGTTCTAGACAAGTGTATTGAGATGAACCTATCCCTCAGTCTAGAAAAATGTGAATTTTTTATGACTGAAGGGACCGTGTTAGGTCATGCAATATATCAACAAGGACTGCAGGTGGACCCTAATAAGATTGTCATCATCCAAAGGGCCCCACCTCCTCAAAAGGTGAGGGATGTCAGAAGTTTCCTAGGTTTAGCTACTGAAGATTCATTAAAGATTTCAGTAAGCTAGCCTCTCCTTTGTTTAGCCTTTTAGGCAAAGATGTTGAGTTCATATGGTCTGAAAACTGTCAAGAAGCCCTAGATACCTTGAAGAGCAAGTTAGTAACTGCCCCAATTCTCAGAGGCCCAAACTGGGCCCTACCCTTTCACATTCACACAGATGCCTTGAACAAAGCAATAGGAGCAGCCTTAGGACAAATTGATGAAAAGTCGCCTTGTGCCATATACTTTACAAGCAAAAATTTGTCAAAGGCGGAGTTGAACTATACGGTAACCGAGAAGGAACTCCTAGCTGTAGTGCATTCCTTAAACAAATTCAGACATTATATCACAGGCTATCAAACCTTTGTTCACACCGATCATGCTACAATTAGATATTTAATGAACAAACCAGACGTAAATGCTCGCATTATTAGATGGTTTATTTTACTACAACAGTTTGATTTGACCATTGTTGATAAGCCTGGTAAAGAAAATGTTGTTGCTGACTTTTTGTCTAGAGAAAATTTGCTTGCAGGTGAAGAAGGAATGGTGGATGATCAAATGCCAAATGAACACCTGTTTGCTATCTTAGTACTCTCTCCATGATTTGCTAATATAGAAAACTACTTGGTTTCAGCACAGTTCCCACCACACCTGTCCTCAAAGGAGAAGAGCAAGATAGTGAGGAAAAGCACCCCTTTCACCTGGATTAGGGGTAATCTCTTCAAACTTGGCCCAGATCAGATCTTGAGAAGATGTATCCGGGAGGAGGAAGTTTTTGACATCCTCCTTACCTGTCATGATGGGCCTTGTGGAGGTCATTTTGCAGCGAAGAGAACTGCCTTCAAAATCTTGCAAGCAGGCTATTGTTGGCCCACTCTTCATCAAGATGTGAGGAGATACACCAGCCAATGTGATCGGTGTCAAAGGATGGGGAAACCTACCCCAAAGGATGAGATGGCCATGCAACCTCAAGTGACCTTTGAGCCATTTGAGAAGTGGGGCATGGACTTTGTGGGTCCTATCAACCCTCCTTCAAATCAGAAGCAGTACATCATTGTGTGCACTGGTTACTTGACAAAGTGGGCAGAAACAAAAGCAATAAAAAGCAACAACAGAGGAAAAAGCAACTGAGTTTTTGAGAGAAAACATATTCTACAAGTTCGGCTATCCAAGAGAATTGGTCATAGATCAAGGCAGTCAGTTCACTTCCAATTTGATTGAAGACCTGCTTACATATCATAAAATCAAGCACAGGACTTCCACCCCTTACCATCCACAAGCCAGTGGGCAGGTGGAAGTCACTAACAAAGATTTGGAAGGATTTCTGACCAAGGTAGTGAGTAGCAGCAAAAAATATTGGGTGGACAGATTAGTTGAGGCCACCTGGGCCTACAACACAACATGGAAGACCACCATAGGGTTCACACCCTATGAACTGGTCTATGGGAAGAAAGCTTTACTATCAATAGAATTTGAATTCAATACACTAAGGATGCCATGCACAAAAGGAAAGATTACTCCAACTCAATGGATTGAATGAACAAAGATTGCAGACCCTTCTCCACACCGAGGTAGTTCAGCCTCAGAGGAAAATATGGCATGACAAAAATATCAAGGAGAAGTAATTCCAAGAGGGAGATTGGGCACTTCTCTATGATTTAAGGTATAAAGACTTCAAAGGCAAGCTGAGGACAAGATGGCTAGGACCATACACTGTGGAAAAATGCAATGACAATGGTTTAGTTCTGATCAGAACCATTGATGAGGAAGACATCCCCATGCTTGTCAATGGACATAGGTTGAAAATTTACAAGAAGCCCCTCTCCAAGCGAGAGTTCATTGAAGATCTGAATAAGACAGTGATGGTAGTGGAGCATGTCTTAGCCTCCACTTCACCCACTCATTGAAGAAACAAAAAAGAGAAATAAAAAATAAGGACTTAAGTGAAAACCTCCATGAGGCGCTTGAGTCCCATCATTGGGTTGAAATCCTCTTCTGAGGCGGCCCAATGATGCCAAAAACAAAAAAAAAAGTAGAAAAGAAAAAGAGAATAAGATCCCTGGGTGAAAACCTCCCTTGGAGGCACCCAGGGCATGCAATTAGGGTGAAAACCTCCTTGGGGCTCCCTAGTTGTTTTCAAAAAAAAAAAAGGAGAAAAAGAAGAAAAAGAAAATTGAATTTTAATGTGCATTACAGGTTTGCAGGAGGACCACAGGGAGCAAGAGAAGATGCCACAGAGCCCTGACACTCACACCAGCACCTATTTCATCTCCTCCACACTCTTCTCCCTCATTTCTGACCTTTCTCCACCCCACTGTGCTCTTTTTTCAGAAACTGTGTGTTCTACAGGAGGCCCTGTGTTTTCTACAGGAGGCTCCTGTAGGAATTACAGAGAGCCCAAAATGGTTCCAAAAAGCAGTTTGAGGAGCTAGGAAACTTTATGAAGAACATGTAAACCCTCCTACAATTGTCAACCTTCCTTTCCATCCATTCCACACCTGCATCACATCATCATCATCATTTTTTTCCTTCCTGTCACAGAAAAACACAGAAACCCAGTTTTTAGTAAAAAGAAAAAAACAAAAATAAGAGAGGAAGAAACACCTCAAATCTCACCTGCAGCTTACCTAGTACCTCTCCATCTCCATCAACATCTTTGGCATCATCCTCATAGCCCCCGCATAGAAATAAGCTGAAATTTCAAAGGGAGAAGCAGCTATAGGAGCTCCTGTAGGAATTCCTGTAGCAGTTGATCCCATTAAAATCAAGCCACAGTAGCATAAGAAGTGCAACCATGAGGATTGAAGGAGACATCTGAAGCTTAGATCAAGCCAGAGGATACTTGCATAAGACAAACAACCACACATCAGGAAGCAGAGAGCATGCAGCAAGGGAATACAAGCATGCAGCAGTAAAAGATATGCATTTGTGTAATTTGTGTAATTGAAAGATATGCATGAGCAAATGAGATGGTTGAGGTTGGACGAGAAAAGGTGGCCAGTTAACTTGGCCACCTTCATCTAGTTGACTGCACTCATCCAAATATGTCACCGACGCGTGTGCATAGTCAACTCAGAGAAGGATACCAAGGACAGGTAGTGGAGGGTATGCAAACTCCGATGTAATGATGAGAGGTGATTGCGGGAAGAAACCATGATGACAAGGTAGGTGGGGACCAACGGGCCAAATATGGCCAACGTACATTTCTGTCAACTCACCCCCATCACCGGAGATATCTAAAAGAAGTAATAAGTACTCTCCTTGAAGCACTCTCCCCACCTTTTCTTTCATTATATCCACGTCCACTTAGCTGCAGCAAGCTCCTTGTCACCCCACTGCCTCAAAACCATTTTTCTCCATCGCTCTCATCCATCCTCCTGCTATCGGCGTTCTATAGGAGCACTTACAAGTTCTACAGGAGGGGCAGTGAGTTGTTTTTAAGGAGAAAACACAGGTTTTTTGCTCGATTTCTGGCTTGAGGAGGTAGGTTCCATGCATACCCACCTTGGTTATCAATATGTGAAAGGAATGATATCATTTTAAGGAGGAATTGAGTCCATAGAAGAAGAGAATTTACATAAAAAAAAAAAAAAAAAAATTGCCTCTTTAAAAAAAATAAAAAAATAAAATAAAAATAAAACCCACAATTTTCCTCTGTTTTCCTGTTTTCTTCAAAATTCTTGTCTCCATCTCTACATTTGGTGTTCAAAAGGGGTATAAGCACAATGACAGGAGGATTCATGAGGAAGGAGCCCACTAATTCAACCAGGCTCCATGAACATCCCCAAGTAGTAGCCATATTCACCAGGGAAAATTGGATGACATTTTTTGAGAAATTCTGAGGGTTTTATGAGGAAGTTGCTTAGGAATTTGCCCTTTCTTTAGTCCCTCACTCAAGAACCCATGTCACTGTCACTTTTATAGGTCTTTCCATGGAAATCATCCCAGAATTTATCAGTAGGGTTACTACCCTTCCTCTTGGATTACCTTGGAGCAAAGATGAAAAACCAATTGGACAGGCTACCAAGAAAAACTTCTTCCAAAACAATGAACATCCTGTAGAAGATAAAAATGGCATTAGGAGGACAAGCATACCCTACCCTTGGGATGAGATTAGTTAGCAAATCATCAAATATATTTCCTGTGAAGGGAGGTATAGCATAGTCTATGGCTACCATTTTAGAATCCTCCATGAGTTGAGATATGGCATGGACACTCCAACACCCTAGAAACTCAGCATCCCCTATTTTCTCCTACAGTCCCTCATAGATTCCAGCATTAAGTTCAAGGCAAGGAGTCCAGATCAGCTGGCTCACCATGGGTTAATCAAAATTTTAGTGGGAGAAGCCCTCCATACATTCACGATCCCCATAGCATGGGAAATTTTCCGAAACATGACAGTAAAAGATGACATAAAGGCCCTGACCTATGATATCAGTCCTTTTGATAGTGAGGAGGAAGAGAAACAAGGGGGAGAAGGAGAAGAAATTGAGAAACAAAGGGAAGAAGAAAGAAACCAAAACAGAGCAGGGAGAAACAAAACAAACAGAGACAGAGGAAAAGAGAGAAGGAGGAGAAAAAGGGGTAGAAAAGATAGAAGTGTCTCCTGAGACCCTAGAAAGAGAGGCAACAACTGCTCTCACTACCCTCAGCACCCCAATTAAACCAAAGAAAAAGAGGAAGAGGTAGACCTCAATTTATTTCAGGGCTAGGAAGAGCACAAGGATCAAAATAGGGAAACCCCAGCCTTCTTCTAAAGTGCCAATTGTTATTGAAGATTCACCCTCTGCCCAAGGAAAAGAATCCCCTTCCAAGACACCTATCACTTATGAAAGGGGGGACTCCTATATCTCTCACATGGAAAGAAAAAGTAGAACTACAAGACTCAAAAACAGTTCTACAGGAGGCATAGACTGTTCTACAAGAGATCCTATCAAAACTACAGGAGATCGAAAAACTTGAAAAAAGGGTAGAAGGATAGCCACAGGGGAAGGAGGAAGCAATAGAGGCAGAAGAACCTGACCCCCAGCCTAGTCTTGGCTCTTACTACAATATTCTTGCGGGGAGGAGAATCATTCCACAGAAATTGCAATTCCACTATTCTTTGAGTTGGAGAAAGAAAGAATAAGGAGCCATAGGTGGATGCAAATAGCAAAATCCAAGGGAGTCGAGGATATTGGCCACATGGGACCAAACTTAGAGAAATGGATAGAGAGTTAAGTGATGTCAGACATAGAGAAGCAATTGCAAGAAACCGACTTCAAAATGAAAATGAATTGCAAAGGAGGTAGCTAAAGGACAAAGGGACTCAGCTGGCATATATGGCTAGCTTATCCATGGAGGCATTGCAATGTAGAACACCAGCAAAATCCTATGGATTATACCTCAAGGACCAATGGCTACAATTTCAGATCAAGACTTTGGCACAAAGAGGCACAATACCTTTTCAAGATTACAGACAGTTTATGGATCTGTGTGATCAAAGCACAACAAAAGATAAGGCAAAGATGGCAGAATTTTACCTGCATAATATGACCCTCATAGACATGAATGTGTGGGATCCCAATGCTAGGCTAGGGGACCTACAACCAATGTCCATGCTTCCTGGATGAACCATGAAGAGTAAAGGGCAACGAAAGTAAAAGGTTGATGATAAGGGAGCATAATGAGCCATTAATGATCAGAGCTGAGCCATCAGATCCCATGGCTCTCATTAGCACACACCAGCTACTTACCAATAATCCTCAAATTTCCCCTAGATATATAAGTGATCAAGCACAGGCCATTTCACATTTTGAGGACATGGAAAGGTTACTTGGGGATGACTGTGTGCATGCATGTATGAGGAGATGGAACACCTTTCCACAAAGTCTGAAGATCAGGGAATATCATTCCCTAATGAGGATGAAGGAGGCACTAAGGAGAGTGCCAATGTACAAGCACTCAATGCAGAGGCTGCAGGTCAATTGGATTGGCCTCAAACTGAGTCCACCACTGCTGTTAGGCATACTAGAAGGGAGAATCGAAGAAGAAGAGTAGAAGCAATGGGAAGAGATAAACAGAAAAGCAGGCTTCTAAGACAGGGAAGAGGAAACAACATCAGAAGCTTGGGATGCTAGGGAGGCCACCAAGGCCATCAAAGATGAGGAGATGGACTAAATTGCTTAGAGGATGAGCAACACCTTCAGTAGGGGGGGGATGGTGAGCCCCATAAATGGGTAATTATATCGGCTCATTTTGCCTCCTAACATAGTTAAATCAGCCATTCTCTTAGTTTATTGCATGTTTTTTTATCATATTTATGCTTATGGAGTGAGTTGAGTTAGTTATGATGCCATGAGGTCTAATATGTGTTTAATGCAGATTTTTGCTGAATTTTTAAGACAAAGTCAAAGATTCAATGGACAATTGGCAACAATAATTCGAAGTGGAAAAAGGAGAGGATTTATAGGGGTGAATCCCCCTCATTTATTACTCCCCATTTCGAATTCCCCTTCATGCAGCTCAGAGTACAAATAGCCAAATCAATGCACTAGGAGGCAGTCGAGCAAGTGGAGGATAACTTATGTTTATCTCGAGTTTTGGGAGCCAAGCCTCCCTAATTTTAAGGAAGCTGTTAGGAGCTTCAATTGTATAAGTAGACAGGCCTAGGGCCTCAGTAGGGTCGAATTTTTGTTGAATTTTTGCTGCAGTATTGCTTATGTAACTCTGTTCAACTTCGAGCTTATTTTTGTGGACAGTTTCATGTAATCCTATTACTGTTTTGATAATAAAGATGAGATCCTTTTTGAACTAGCACTGAGTTACCTCAGAGGGCTGAAGCTCTTGGGTTAGGGCCCAATCCAAGTAGCCAAGCTCCTCTTGTTTGTATTTATTTTCTTTGTTTCAGTTTATGGATTAGTTGTTGTTAGGTGAATTTCTTTCTTGGTTAAGAATAGGTTGCTTGTGGTGATTTAGAAGGTTGTTTCCATTTGAGTTTTCTATAGTAGGTTAAATAGTGATAGAAAGAATATTCAAAAGGCTAGCAACAGTTCCTTAGCCTCTTTTCCTCCCTTTGGGACCATGAATTGAGGCAAAGACCCTCTTGCTGCCCCAAAAACACAGATTTTCCTTCTTCATAGGATTTCTAGTGTTGCAGTTTATTAGAAGGTTATTGCTTTGCTTTAGAATCTCTTCCACCATGCTCATTTCTGTCTTTGCAATAAGTCTTCTTTCATGCTTTCTCTCCTTGTAGCATTTTTCAACATTTCTTTCCATAGCTCATAATTTAGATTAGCTTGATGCAAAATTCTGTTTTTTTGATGTACTTAATTTCCTTGCTTGCTTGATCTCAATGTTTGACTGTCAGTTCTTTTGTAGCAGATATCTTCTCACAGAAGGTCAGCCTATTAGCCATCACATTCTCTCCCTGATCTATGCCCTACAGGTCGCCCAAAGTTCACCTCAAATCTGCCTTAGTTTTCTGTGTATTTCCATAGGACTTCTTCGTGCCTCCCAACCATATTTCCCTCTCCTAGTGATCCTTGGTGAACCCTAGGTGCCCTAACACATCATCCCAACCTTCATCTACCCTTTTCACCCACTTTCACACCTTCAAAACCTTCAAAACTACTCTCAGCATCCTCCTATAGGCCTCCTGTAGGCCTCCTATAGATCCCTTGTGTCCTCCTGTACATTTTCTTGTAGGCTTTCTTTCGAAAGCAGAGTGTGGGAAAAGCTTTCAGAATTCCACCCAAGACCTCCTAGGACCTATCTACACCATCCTACACCTTCTCAAACCCCAAAGTCGCCCTTCAACACCACCTATTCGCTTCCACCTTCACACACAATAAAATACATGCATGTCAATTTCGCATAAAAATACATAAAAATCCAAAAATATGTTTTTTGCTCATTTACTTCTAGAAATAGCTTGAGTAGATTTTGTTTACTTCCTTGAGTAGGTAATGGCATTCATTTCATGGTTTTCATAGTGATTTCTACAAAAGTAGGATTAGCTGGTTAAGTAGGGTTTGCTAGGTTTACTTTACATTTCAGTCTTTTCCCTTTCTACAAGTAGAGTAGCCTCTGTAGAGTAAGCTTTCCTTTCTTTCATCACATATAGAGCTTCTTTTAGAATCCATAGAAGTTGGCTTGAGCTCCTAGTGATCTTGCGCCAGCTGACCAAGTGACAGCCTACAGCAAGAACTAGTACTTGTGCATACAATACTATCGCTTCCAAGTTTGTACGAACTACTGAGTTGATAAGAGTAAAGTAGGCAACCAAGGAGTTGTAGCATTATTGCTGCAATATTGGTGCTCACCAGTAAGTTAAGGTAATGTAACTTTAGGTTACAATAAAATAATCTATTTTATGCTATGGCCCATTTTATCCCCCTTAATCCCTTCTCACATTTCTCTCTTGCCGAATCATACGCCCCTAATGTTATTATCCCTTACATATAGTGACTAGAAATATGTTTTTATTAATGACATTGATATACAAGGACATAGATCAACCCTAAACTATATTATCCCACTCATATCCTATATAATATATCCACAATTAAATTGAAAATCAAGGGGATTAAAATTGGGGTGTTAGATCTCCCTCCCC
>APFE030878742.1:846-24350 GCA_000404065.3 Pinus taeda
TTTGAGGATATTTTTACTCGTTTTGGTGTCCCAAGAGAAATTGTGACAGATCAGGGAAGTCAATTCACATCTAACTTGATGGAGAAGCTGATGGAAGAATACAAAATCATGCATAGAAAATCTACTCCTTACCATCCTCAAGCAAATGGCCAAGTGGAATCTACAAACAAAGTTCTTGAGAGCATCATCACCAAAACTATTCATCTCCATAGAAGAGATTGGGAAGAAAGGCTTCCTGAAGCCTTATGGGCCTACAGAACTACATGGAGGAACACAACAGGGCATTCTCCCTATGAACTTGTTTATGGGAAAGAAGTCCTCCTCCCCATTGAGTTTCAAGTCAAGACCTTCAAGATGGCAGTTCAGTTGGGGATGAATCTATCAGAAGCCCAAAAGCACAGAATGGAGGAGCTGAATGAGCTAGATGAGATTAGACAAGATGCAATACTAAGAACTGATCTAGTTCAACATCAAAGAGCTAAGTGGCATGACAGATATATTAAAGAGAGAAAGTTTCAAGAGGGAGATTGGGCTTCACTGTTTGATTCCAAGTTTAAAGACTTCAAGGGAAAATTTCAGACTCATTGGCTTGGGCCATATGAGATTGATAAAGTCTTTAACAATGGAGCAGTAAGAATCAAGACCATTGATGAATTTCAGACTCCTCTTATTTTGAATGGCCACCGATTGAAAATTTATCATAAGCCACTTTCCAAAGAGGAATTTGTCAAAATATTCCAAGAGAATTCTGCAATAAGGCTGGTGGAGAAGAATCCTTCTCCCCCATCAGCCTAATCTTTGTTTCTTGTAGTTTTTGAAAAATAAAAAAAAAATGTTTATAAGCCTGAAAACCAATCATGGATTGGCAGTCTTATACAGAAAATATAGAGTGAAAAGCACGGACACCTGACACTCTATATTTTCCAAAAAAAAAAAATCTCCTCTCCTGTTCTTTCCATCTTCACTTCATCTCACTCACCCATTTCACTTCACCTCCATCTCATTCTCATCACCATTTCACCTAACTTCACTCCATTTTCATTCCATTCCATTCCAGCAATAAAAGTCCCCCTTCAGGACTATTTTCATTCAGATGTTTTTCCTCTAAGATATCTTTGTGCAGTTCAGGGGGTGTTGTTTCAGTTTCCGCAGCTGGGAACCGTTTCCGCAGCTAGAAACGATTTTCGCATCCAGCATCACTCTGTTTTCAAAATACAATCAACTGTTAGTGCCAAAATCATGAAATGCAGGCGTACGTGAGCTAAATACATGGGGCATCATCAAGATATCAAAGAAGAGCAACTGGTTAGAAACCTTGACCAAAGATTGACAAGTGTCCAAAGGTATGATCAAAAATCTTTATCAAACAACACTTCAAGTTATAATTATGTATAGTTATTAACCCATAACTGGTTCTCCTATGTGCAATGATTTAATATATTAGCCACTATCATTTTTATCTCGCACTATCACTCCACACACCTCGCATTCATTTCCCTAACGGTCCTATGATTACTCCGAGTTCAAACTCAAGAATTACTACACTTCCATTTATTACCCGTACTCTTAAGACATGACCTATTATGTTACGGCTCTTTCCAGCCATAATTTCCACAGCCGTCTGTTGAGACGTGTAAATCTCATACACAGTCATCCGACTTGGGAGAATCCTGTCATTACTCCACTCGCTTATCATTCAACTTATACCATAATCCTCGCATACACTCATACTTCATTTTATGAACTCGGTCACCACTGCTCACCCACTGTCCTCCTGTGATTTGGGCATTTCTCTGTTTCCGGTTGCAGTCACTACAGTTTGCTTTACACCTTGATTGTAGCCACTACAGTCATCCTAAACCCCGATTGTAGTCACTACAATCTCTCCTAAAAACCCTGTAACATAGCCATTTTTCCTTAACCCTCATACGCAGAAGAACCCTCAGTGGATTTAAAGCAGAGGATGGGAAAATTGCTGAGAGCCAAGCCGGAAGGACCAAAATACTTGGAGGGTTATCCCCAAGTTAAGGAATTATTGAAGAAAGTCAAATGGCTTCGATTTATTCAGAAATTCAAAGGGTATAAGAAGGAAGTGACCAAAACTTTTGCAAGGTCCTTTAATGGACAAACAGTGGAGGTTGGAGATTTGAAATTTACAGTGACCGAGGCCACAATAGCAGCAGCCACGGGCCTACCTCAAGAAGGAGAAATGTGGTTTAAAAATAGGAGCGTGGACGATCAAATCTGGAGAACCATGCTACGAAACCAAGGTATGGATACCACTATATTCACCTGAGGCATCCCTGTGCATGTATTAAAAGAAGAATGGTCTGGTCTATTGTTGGTCATACAGAAATTTATCACATGTGAAGGTCGTTTTGGCTCTATGTACATGTATCATGTTAGGCTGATGATGAATTTCATAGATGGTTACACTCTTAATTTGCCTCATTTCCTACTAGCAAGTTTGAAATCACAACCCTTGCATACCTTTGAAATAAAATAAATAATTCAATAAAATAATTTAATTAGTTGGTTAATACTATACAATTAATTCTATTATAATAATATAATGTAAAAATAATAAAAATAAATTATATTAATGGGTTAATGTGATTATAAGAAGCAAATTAATAATATATAATGATATAGACTCTTAAATTAATTTAAAATAAAAATGAAAATTAAATTAAAATTATAACAATTATAAAAATTGAATATAATAATAATAAATAAAAAACACATAGATACATATATTATAATTCAATATGTGCAGATTAAATATATTAAGAAATAAATAAATTAATACAAATCAAATAAATACATATATATCCAAATATTTAACCAATTAATTAATAAAAATGAAATATACTCTAATATTAATACAAATAAATATTAATTAAATATGATTAGACAATTATAAAAATACAATATAATAAAAATAAATAAATAAGTACATATTCATATACATATAATTATAAAAACTCTTAAAATTGATTTCAAAAAAATATATACAGACTAGATTAAATGTAATGGAACTAATATAACAATAATCAATAAACAAATAAAATTAATATATAATCATTAATAAACACAAAAGAATAAGCAATAACAACATGCATAGATAAATAAGTATAATAACATAAAAACATTAATATTAAATAAATAAAGTAAATATGATTAAACAATAAAAGTCGGCTTATACCCATAACCCTTCTTAACCTTATTTATTTCTCGCTTTTCCCTTCTCTGTACAAGCAAGTCTTGATGATGAGTCTTGGTATAGGCTCGAAACGTCGACAAAAGAATGGAAAACAATGTGGATCATCCGATTTCATATTCTCAAAAACCACTCCACAGAAACCTACAAACTAAGTTTGAAAAAGATGAGTGTTACGGTTCAAAAGCATGTAGGTAACATTGAGCCTCATCTTTACCATCATGGGCTCATAAAAATTCTTATTGAGGATCAGTTGAAGAAAACTAAGGACACATGGGAACAATTTTTAACAAGAAACTACTTCCAAGAGCCATCTGAGGCCTCTGGAAGAAACCCACCAAAAATCCCAAGGAAAAGTAGGAGGAAGGAGAAAAATGTTGCAGCCCAAGACTCCCCTACAAAAGAAATTCAAGAAACTATCCAAAAAGAGGAAGAAGACCAACCCAAGAATAAGAAACAAAAAGGCAAAATAACCACTCAAGAGGTCTCTCCATTCCCGGAGCAATCCTTAGAAGAAGATTACCAGCCTCTATCAGAAAGGCTAATAGATCTTAAAGCTGCTGCCATGGCCAAGAAAAAGCAAAAAGGAAAACAGAGTGAACAAAAGAAAAGCATGAGTTCATCCTTAAGAAGGAGCTCTCAGCTAAAAGGGAAATGGAAGAAAACCAAGGGAGATCAGTCCCACTTTATTGATTTAAGTGAAGAAGTACTTGAGAAATCTCTAGAACAGCCAAGCCTTGAATCAAGTCCTCCACGTGAGGAAAGCCCTTTTCGGCCAGAAAGAGAGAGTAGTCCTCCTCCACTAGATTTTGAGTTTAGACAGAGAAAGTCACCTGAGGTAGATCCTAATCAGCAAGAGGTATACAATTACCTGGAATCCTTAGAACAATCAGCTGCAGGACCAAGTACCTCTCTGCCACTTGATGAACAACTTCAGTCTTTGAAACAAGAAGTATTTAAGCTAGAAGTCCTAAATAAACATATCATACAAGAAAACGAAGCACTTAAAGAGCAGGGTAAGGTAGACAAAATTTTCCATGACAATACTATGCTTGATTTAGGACTGTGGCAGAAGAAGAATAGAAGACTGAAGAAGAGATGCAAAAAGTTAAGCAGAGCAATGATTAACCTCAAGTTCAAATGTCTAGTTAGAAAGCCAAGGATGATGATGATGATGGTATCAAAGAAGAAGAAAATAGGACTATATGTCCTTGCAGAAGCCTCAGAGCATGTGGATTAGAGGGGAAATACCTCAATTTTGGTTGCATGAGGACATGCAACACCTTCGCAGTGGGGGTATGTTGAGCCTCAAACCTGCACCTTCCTATACACCCTCTTAGCCCTCTTTCTCCACTCAGTTCATTCATCCAGTTATTAAATCATTGCATTATAGTCTAAAAATGACTGTTTATATGGTTTTCTAACTATACTTATGATTGTTGTTTGGTTTAGTTTTTTTGTTCATGCAGCTGCGGAAACTTGTTAGTTTCTACAGCCAGCACAGATTTCCGCAGCCAGCCCAGGATTCCGCAGCTATTCTGTTAAAAGTTATGCTCCAGGTGTCCTATGAAGAAGCGAGCTACATGGGCAAGCTCCAGGTGGCGGATACATGGAACGTGTCCCTTCAAATCGGCCAAATCATCCATGAGAGGTCGCGGTCAACCAAAGTCAAAGACAAGGCCAGCCAAAGAGTTCAGTGGTGGCACGTCACTGTTTTGGGCACGTGAATGATACGTGGCACAACCCTCAGCTCACGAAGGCACCAGCACACCTGGAGATCGTTCCTCAGACCTGAATATAACAGCCAACCACTCTGATGATTTAAGAAACATGATGACAGTTACACTAGATCTCGGTTGAAGAGATCTACGTGTCTTTAGCAACGCAGTTAATAGCGTAGAAGTTGTTAGTTAGCTTTAGTATTTTGGCATTATAAATAACGCGTCATTGAACGCTGTGAAAAAACTTTTCGAGATGTATGAATTCTAAACTGTTTATGTGATTCCGCACTGCTGGTTATCTTATTACCCCACTATTTTATATGCTGTTGTTTAATACATGAGAAGACTTTTCTGAAGTTCAACCATGTGATTACTTGTTGATTGGCTGAAGTGGCAGAGGGCCCCTGCACGCTGAAGCCTTGTAAAGTTTTTATTTAGCTTTATTATGTTTTTGTTTTTCTCATTAGTTTGTACATAATATGTTGTTTTATGTTTATCTTGTTTATATTTTCACCTTTGTTTTCTTAGAGCTGTAAACTGATTAGTGCTTTTTTGCAGGTTCTCTTAGGCAGCCCGGGCAATTTTTCATCTTTTTGATAACTTTTGGCATATGAGATCATCTTGTCCTTCCTGCTAACTTTCATTTTCTCAAGTTTAAATTCAGCATTGTCCTTTTCAAGTTGTGATTTGCTTATTTATTTTTCTGCTATTTAGATATCATACTTCCCATCAATTTATGGTTTCTTTCTTTCTATGGTCAAGTGACTTTATCAGCAAGAAATCAGAATATTACTAACCGTAGTGTGATTTAGTTGTCATATTGCTGACTCATAGTTGCTTTCCACAAGGTAGATTGAGCCGAATGGTAAAGGACTAGAAGAGTTCAAGTAGTGTGATTAGTTTCTTTTATGCAATTTACATTTAGATATCATATTGCTTGACATGTTCACGATTACTTCCCCAAGGTAGATTGAGCTAAAGGGTAAAGGATTTGAAGAATTCAAGTAGTGTGATTAGTTTCTTTTATGCAATTTCCTTTCTTTCCATTTAGATATCATATTGCTTAACTTGTTTATGATTACTTCCCACCAGGTAGATTGAGCCGAAGGGTAAAGGATCTAAAAAGTTAAAGTAGTGTGAATTAGTTGATTTCCTTTAAGTTTGAGTTGTTTTTCAAGTTTTTGCTTTCTTTTCATTTCAGCAGCAAGGATACTGGGCCATTGTCATTAGTTCACTATTTGATGCATTTATTTTCTCTTCAGAATTGATTTCACTTTAGTTATTGTAAAGCTTTCCTTTGAGAACTTTCAAGTTTAGAAACCATCACCGTCTACACTCCATACTTCACTTTCATCCTCACCATGACACATTAAAGAAAAATAAATCCAAAAACAAACTAAAAAGCTTAAAACGACAAAAGACCAAGGAAATGGTTATCTAGTACATATAGTACACTTCACTTCGTCAGTTTACGAACCCCGGGTTGACATTTTAAATAGCAATTTAGATCACACTAAATTGACCAAACAAAACTCATAAATGGGAAAGACAAGGATATTGAAGGCTACCAAGATGAAATTTTCAAAGTGGGAAATTTCATCTCGATTACTCGTATTCACAAGCTTCTCAATTTAGCAGTAAAAGACGACTTTCCTAAGCCTTGGACACAAAGATTGATTGTTCCTATCATTAAAAGTGGGGTAAAAAACATTCCTTTTAATTATATGATCATTATGATTAGCCACATGTTAGCCAAACTATATGGGCTCATTTTGGAAAACAATGTTAGTGTATGGCTTGAAAATCATGGTAAAGAGCTAAAAGGAAAGTTGGTTTCAGGAGACATCACTCAACTATTGACCATCTTATCACTCTTGGTATCATTTCCGAGGAGTGTCGTAATAGTAAAAGTGATCTCTTGTGTTGTTTTGTTGACTTTATAAAAGATTTCTACATGACTCCTCGACATAATTTATGACAAATACTTGAGGAGATAATGGTTCCTCTTGAGTTGAGGATCATTGTGATTCGACTCTATGAGAACGTTGTCTTCAAGCTTAAAACTACTAAGAGGTGGTCTGAAGAGATTAAATGTAGCATCCATGTTAAGAAAGGGGGTCTCCTATTCTGTACCCTTTTTGGAATTTACATTGATAAAGTAGAAGTGTATTTGGGAGAGCAGGGTATGCTAGCACCAAGCTTCTTGATATGATCATTACTCGTCTCCTTTATGCTGGAGATAGTGTTCTCCTAGCCAAAATCCATGAGGATCTTAACAAGTAGCTTAAAATCCTCCATGATCACTGCTCTAAGATAGGTATGACTATTAACACCAATGAGACTAAAGTCATGCTAATTAAATCCAAAAGGACCAACCATGACAATTTCATTATGATAACAATTAGTTGGAGAAGGTTTCTTCATATAAATGTGTTGGTGTTGGTATTCATCATGAGCTCAACTGGTATTATAGCATTTAGAAAAGGATTATTAGTGGCTAGAAAGCTTACTATGAGCTTGAAAACAATTGCAAGATGAGTAATTCTCGATTTGGAGTAAAAGAAAAAACTTACTTGAGACTCTCGTCGCCCTTGTTATTTTATATGGATGTGAGGTTTGGGGTTGCAGTATATCTAGAGAATCGTAGAGGAAGATTGAATTGATACAAAAGCAATTTATAACCTACAATCCTCTTGATTGAAGCTAGTCTTTCCCCATTGAAAACATGACTATGTTTCGTTGTCTGATGCATAAGAAGAAACTCTATAACATGGAAATTGAGATGTTCCCCAAAACTACTTCCAACTATAGCCAAAACCTCCACCTTTCGCTCAAGTTGGGTTGACACAAGGATTCCTAGATGGCTCGACTATTGGGAGTTAAAGGAGGATATTGTCGTAGGGAATAAATATAATATTGAAATACTATTCTTTCAAATTCAAGGACAACTTGCGGGATGATAAGGAGCTAGAGGGGAAAAGGAAGCAAATGGATTATAAGGAGGTGACCAACCTCACTCTCACTAACAAGAATGATCTCTCTGTTTTTTAACCACTGCTAAGAAGAAAATAGACATTGTAAAGATAAGAACTAACTCACATGAGCTTCGAAGTGAAACCAAGTGTTGGTCTATTCGCAAAACACCTCAAGAAGCAAGAAATTGTCAATTGCTTGATACTAAGAGAATTAAAGATGAAAATACTTCTCTTGGATTGTCCGGCTCTCACTGACATCCATTCTCATTTCCAAAACATCTACAACACTACTCACCTGCTTAACTTATTCACTAAAGAAAACTACTGTAATCTTGGAACACTTTTCTCCTTTCTATTTCATCATAGAAATAAAATATTAAAAAGTATCAATTATTCTATTTTCTTAAAATAGTACATAGAACTCGTTAGTCTCAATAGACTTTAATTATCATCATCTATAATTTTAATAAAATATTTATTAAAAAAATTAATATAATAATATAAAAAATATTTTATTTTTACAAATTTCACGAACTTCATTAATATTTATTTTTTATCTAATAATATTGATATTAGATAATGATTGCTTGCCGAACAGTCCTAAAGGCATGGAATTTTTTTTAAACTGCATGTAAGATTATGCTCTGAATCTCCGATTTCATGACATTTTAAATTGATAATGATTTATTTAACCACATCTTTCTATTTTCGAAACAAATTCTACTATACCAATCCGACGATGTTATACGGTCAAATCTAGTAATATCATAAACACGCATTTTTCCCACATACAACAAACCTAGGATTTCAAGGCGAGTCCGTTTTATGTTTTGTCCGTTATTTAATGAAATTATAATTCAAATTCAGCTTCATTTTGAGTGTAAACTGTCAAAGGCGAACTCAAAATTTATGTTCGTGGATCACGTGTTTTTGGTACTTAGCTATAGATGCAAGAACGGCCCAGAACATTTAATCTGAGCAAGAGGAGCCGCAAACTGCAGAGCACATTTAAGTTAGAACGTGGTAAAAGTTGCAGGTTAGTACAAGTAACCCAGATTCATAATTGGATTAAATAACTGGTATGGATTTGCTAGTTCCTTTCCAACAAGTAAAGATTTAAATGTAATTAAATAGCTCTCTTTTGGTTTTGTCTTTCTTTGAGTCTTTCTATCTAATTCCAAGACGACTTGACAACTACCATGGTCATCTCCATCTACAGCTAAAATCTGCTGCATGTAACTTCTGCCATTCTTGGAACCTGGATGTTGCTGCGATCACACCCCTTTCCTTGGCTTTCAAACCGCATCCACATATCGTTCTCAATCCACATCCACCCATCGCCTTCTTTTTAGGAAAGTGGATCAAGAAAACAGACACATGGCAGAAGGTCCTCCCGCCAAGAAGGCTAAATGGTTTGCTACACGTAATCAGAAAGCTGAACTGGAAACCATGTTCAAACGAAACAAATCTCCCAACCCTAAGGAAAGAACGGAGATTGCCAATCGACTGCGCAAGCATGGCGACGTTGACGACGAAAATATTCGGAACTGGTTTAGAAATCGTAGAACTAAACAGAGGAAGGAAGAGGAAAAAGTGGCCGTCATGGAACAGAGGCAGAAAAGAGAGAGAAAGGCGGCCATGAAGAAGCAGCGGCAGAAAGAAGAGAGAGAACCAGCCATAAACCAGTTTGTTCAACAACCATCGGGCGCAGAAGGTCCTCCCGCCAAGAAGACTAAATGGTTTCCTACACCTAATCAGAAAGCTGAACTGGAAACCATGTTCAAACGAAACAAATCTCCCAACCCTAAGGAAAGAACGGAGATTGCCAATCGACTGCGCAAGCATGGCGACGTTGACGACGAAAATATTCGGAACTGGTTTAGAAATCGTAGAACTAAACAGAGGAAGGAAGAGGAAAAAGAGGCCGTCATGGAACAGAGGCAGAAAAGAGAGAGAAAGGCGGCCATCAAGAAGCGGCGGCCATCAAGAAGAAGCGGCGGCCAGAAAGAAGAGAGAGAGGCAGCCATAAACCAGTTTGTTCAACAACCATCGCGCGCAGATGGTAAGCTCTTGGATACGTCCTGCAATGTCCCAAAAAAAAACACGAATATTATATTTCACTACAACTATAGTCAGTACATTGCTATTTTCTCATACTTGTTCTTTTGTATTCAATGTCATACATTTGTGTCTACTCCCTTTAACGATTCTGAAGCTTTTTCACCAGAAATTCTCCCTACACTGCGGCAATCGGCAATCGTCACGCCAGAGGTAATGAGTTAATATTACCATTTATTATTCCAAATCGTGTTATGTTCTTTTTGATTTTTTTATTTCTCATCAGTACATTGAATATCAATCAGAGTTCCTACAAATGAACTATTCATGGATCGCTAATATTTGGTTGGTTCTCAGGGAGATGCTACTACGGTGGATGATAATGACGATATAACGGCTCTCAAGTTATTTACAGGAGAATCCTCTCGCGCGAATCCGCAACCTGTACAGGAGATGAGAGGTAAGAATTTTCTTGTTTTATGATATTTGTTTTCTATTTTCTCGCATTTATTTGTTTATCAATGCAACCATTTTGTGTCTACTCCCTTAACTTTTCCGAAGCATTTTTGCCAGGAATTGTCCCTACACAACAGATGTCGGCTTCTGTGATGCCTGAGGTAACGAGTTAATAATAGCTCCAAACTCTGATATTTTCTTTCTGATTTCTTTGTTTATTCTCATTCTGATTTCTTTATTTCTTTCTGATTTTTTTATTCTGTTGCTAAGCATGAGCTATTAAGGATCGGTAAAATTACTACAGTTGATCGTGACACAATAAACTCTGGCAATTTATCTGAACCTCGGACATTAGAGTTATTTCAATTGCATCCCGGTATGCCTGGCGACAAATCCGCAACCGGTAAAGGAGTTGAGAAAAAGTCACAAATCTGAGGAATTGAGAAATGATCACCGTTCAGCTGGAAAATAATACATAATTTTTCCCATTTCATTCCTCAGCATCTCCGTAATTTTATCCATTTCATTCCTTGGCATCCTCGCAATAATGCCAGCGCCCGGTGCATCTATACTTAGCGATCTTCTACAGAATAATGTTGTATGCATCGGTGCCTGGACAGGAAGACAGATAGAATGAATTAATTTTAAAATGTGTAATTTTTTATTTATAAAAATTGTGTATGAATTTTTTATTTTTTATTTCCAATAATATAGTTGATATATCTTGTGGTAACAATATCTGATAAAAGTTGGGATTTGGGAGTTTATACTACATAGTTATTAATTATCATTAACATGATACAAAATTAACATGTTTCCAGAGTGTCGGCATTTTATTAAGAATATATGCATGTTTCTAGAATGCACGCAGATTAGTAGGAGTACACGCAAACTCCTAATAAGAATATATATATATATATATATATAATATAATATATATATATATATATATTATTTTCCTCAACATTGAAATTTATATTTAGCAAGATTTTTGTATTTTTAAATATTGTATTTTACATGTTACTTTAATTTATGGTGGTTCCAGTGTTTAGTGATGAGAATTAAATTTCTTAAATTATATAATTTTAAAAGATTTAGATATAAAAATATAATTAGTTTTAATATTTAATAAATTTAAAATTATCAAAATAAAATTATTTATTATAATTATAACTATTGATTATTATTTATATACTCTTCAATTTCAACTCCAATGGGTGAATTCAATATTCAATAATCGAAGGTTTTTTTTCATGGCCTCATCGATTACGGTGGCTTTATAGTTCTACCCTCTAGACTAGGAAGCTCTTTCAACAAACCCAATGGCCAGCGAGTAAATTCAATATTAAATTATCAAAGGGCTTTCCCTCTGCTTCATCAACACGCTGAATTCAACATCCGAGGCTCTACTATTTGGCCAATGTGGAGCTCTTCTCGTGTTTTCTTTTTTGGGTTTTCCAACTCTGTTCTATTAACTTACATCTATAATTATGTTTTTTTGTTGTCCTTTCCTATTTCATTCAGGAAGGGAGTCCTAAACTTTGTATCGGAAATATACTTCAAAGAAAGAATTAAGGCATTTTTAGTTTTGGTTTCAATTATCACACTTTCTGAACTTAATAAATTCTATGACTTCGTTTATTGATAAATGTTTTTTTTTATCAGACAAACTATATAAGTTTTACCTAAATTTAGTTTATAAATATAGGTTAGGTTTACGCGTGAGTTATGGTAGATAGTTTGGTTAGTATTATTCATATTTTTAAATTAGATTAAATTTTTTTAACATATATACAGGTTAATACATGGTAAGATTTTTTATATATTTAGATCTTTAAAACTTTAGAGAATTTATTTGATAAATATATAAGTTTTTATTTGAGTAAATTTTGGAAAATATTATAATATTTAAATATAATTTTGGTTAAATTAATAATTAAATAATAACATATATTAATATATCTCTCAAATTATACCAAAATATTTCATTAATTTCTTGATATATCAAGAAATAACAATTTTTTATTTTTTATAAACAAAAAGATCAAAGAAGAATTTGCAAAAAAAGTGTATTATATTTCTTTCTCTAATGATAAATGGTCATTACCTACATTAAGTTTGTGGATGAAACAGCCATCAAAAACTTATTTCTATATGTCTAGCATGCTTTGCAATATGGCCACTTTAAATCAATTTTGTCTATTTTAGCTAAATAAAATCACATATTCCATTAACATTTTATTTATGTGTATTTTTTGAGAGATTTGCTTTAAATGTTAAACATAGTATGATAGTATTATTTTGTACAGTATAAAAACTATAAAACTTATTAAAATTTGGAATACTTCAGTTTTTAAGTTTTGTCAATTATAACTTTCCAAAAACATTTTATATTTTTGAAAAAATATTTAAATTTTCTATATAATTTATTTAAATTAATAATCAAAATAATAATATTGTTCAACATATATATGTATATGTATATGTATATTAATATAGATACATTGTTATCTACTTGATATATCATAAAACAATACTAATTATTATCTATACATATGAATGGAGCAAACATTTGGCAAACACATAGGTGAGTTGTGACTACATACTTCAAAATTAAATTTTATCCATGACATAAGCATGATTTTTTTTAGTGTATCTAATTATTTGCCTTTTTTTAGTTCAGTGAAATTACAAATTTCATTGAGTAATATTTCTTTAATTAATAAGAAAAAAAAATGATATAATTTATATTTAAATTTTTCATATATATTTATTTATATATAGAGTTGATCACTAGAACCAAAATTCATCCATAATCATATTTTATCCCCATGGTTCACCACCAGATAATCAAACTAGCAGTGAAATCTAATGTTTTTATTCATCTAATATACATAGCTTAAGTAGATTCATAACCAATGAGGTAGGGTGCATTTAGTATTGAGATTAGCTCCTCTATATAGAAGTGTAGAAAAATGGCCTTGAGACCTCCTAGGAAAACATAAGAAACTAATAGAAGTCAAAGAACTCAGTACTCTAAAAGGAGTAAGGCTAATATGAAACAAAATATGTTGGTGATCGAAACATGTTAGGAGGAACTAGACACATCAATTGGATCTCTTGGGGTCCTTAGATACACTAGCCTTTCACATGAAGTAGGAGGGTTTAATTGCACACCAGTTATAGAACCATATCATGATGTTTAGCCTGGAAATGATAATCTATAGGAGAATTTCACATTTTCCTCGTGCCTCTTGAGGAGGAATTTTCCCATAAGAGCTTTCATACAATAGTAAATCTCAATAGTATGCAAGTATTGGTTCTTTTATATATTGGTTTGCCTAGTATCTCACACCCAATAGGCCACAAAAGCCACTAATTTAGTGTCCATGAATTCATACTTGTTAGCTAAAACCTCTACAGATGCTTGAAGAATTTTATCTTGGATTTTAAGTGGGTTATGCAGGTGAAAGAGACAAGCTTCCCTATGAGCCTAAAGGTGAGCCTAGGCTCCTACTTCAATTGTCCTTGAGTATCCCCTATGGCTACAAGCTCATTTCCTAGGCATGCTAGAAGGGGAAAGAGTTGGAATTTAAAATGGTGAAAGAGTAGAAAAGCATAGTAAGACTAGTGAAGGGAGTGTTTGAGGAAAATTGATAAAAATAAATAGAATAGGGAAAGGAGACATAGAAAGTAAAAGGAATTGAAAAGAGGACACTAGTAGAAAAAGAAGGTTGAGCAAATGTTACTAGGAAATTGAGAAAATACATCAGCGAAGCGAGGAGAGAGTGCAAGTAGGAAAACGAACAATGTTGAATACCTATAACACAATGTGAGTGGTAGGAAGCAGACTGAGAAACAAGGGGATCACTTCATTAGATAATGCAACTAATTTCGATACAACACTTCTCCACATCCATTTAAGTAGTACAACCTCTTTGTAAAACTAAGCCTCAAAACTATCTTTCCAACCAAACAAATTTATAGAATCAATCATAATTGGGGAGAGTAGCTCATGAGGACCTAGTCCTTTGCCCCTTAGAAAGATGGAAAAAACATTGAGAGGAATCCAAGAAGCTAATTGAGTAGCGAAGTACCATTGGAATAATATGTCTCTTGTTGTAGTTGAGACATCAATGATAACCTCATAACCTCCCTTAGAAATCATTGATGCAAATCCATCTATATCATTCCTTATATTGCCATTTCAAGTCATTAATGGCATCATAATACTTACGGGGACATCTACCATCATAAGTTTATATAAGGGACAGTGGGTAGAGGGAGGCAACCACACCTTCCCTCATGGTTGAATGGGGTGACAATGGTGGTACAATCCCCTTCTAGATTTTCTTAGTGTTCGTCACTTAATTCAATGTTATCTCCCTATTCATGGAAAAAAACAATTCCTGATCTTAGGAAAGCAAAGAGTTGTAGCTTTGCAGAAATGAGGAGGATTATATAGTGGTCTAAGGGGAAGAGAGAAGAAAATATAGATGGGAACCTCAAAATATTTCCAGACACTCTACAACTTTGATATATGAGTATTTGATGTATAAACAAATAATAATAAGAAAAAAAAAAAAATTATATAAAATAATTTGGAAACCTCTTACAACTTTGATATATGAGTATTTGATGTATAAACAAATAATAATAAGAAAATAAAAAAAGAAATTATATAAAATAATTTGGAAACCTCTCACTGGAGGTAATATTTTCCACTGCTAAACCATTTATGAATATTTTTCAAAGATAGATATAACCATTTGAGAATCTCCTTCCACCCTATTTCATTTTAGTTTTACAAAATTCACGAATTTCATTTTTTTTTTTTAAATTTATGTATCGATTATTATTCAATGTAAAATAATAAATTGAAAATTTGATATCTATTTGATATCAAATAATATTGATATTAAATAATAATTGCTTCCGAACAGTCCTAACAGCTTGGAATGCTTTTTTAAACAGCGGGTAAGATTATGCTTTGAATTTCCGTTTTCATATGACATTTTAAATTGTAAAAGATTTATTTAACCATATTTTTTTATCCGGAAACAAATTCTACTAAATTAGGATCCCAATCCGATGATGTTCTATGGTCACATCTACTATTATTTTAAACGCTCATCTTTCCCACATGCGACAAGCCATGGCGAGTATTTTTTTATAGTTTGTCCGTTATTTTGTACATAATATCGATTTTTATTTTCTGTTGTCAAAGCTAACGTGTCGACTCTATAATTAAAATTCATTTTGATTTTGAATGTGAACAAACAGTCAAAGCGTAGGATTCGGAACTCAAAATTTATGTTGTATCGCAAGAGGAGCAAGAAACAACGGAACATTTAAAGTCGGCGAGAGAGAAGCAGCAAACCACACAGCACATTAAAGTTAGAACTTGGGAAAACTTATATCATCAGAATAAGTTTTGGTATTATTACATCCCATATCTCCGTATCCAAGGAATAAGTTGCACGTTATTACAAGTAATCCAGTTTGATAATTGCATCCACGAGAGAGTAAGGATCTGTTGCGACTGAAATGCGATTAAATTACTGGTATGGATCTGTAATTCTTTCTCAACCAGTATCGATTTAAATGTAATTAGCTAGTTGTCTTTTGGTTCTTTCTTTCTTTGAGTTTTTCTAAGTCAAAGACAACTTGACAACTCCCATGGTCATCTCCATGTACAGCTAAAATCTCCTGCATGTAACTTCTGTCATTGATGGAAGTTGGATTTTGCTGCGATCCCATTACATTCCTTGGCTTTCAATTGACATCCACACATCGCTTTCTTCTTAGAAAAGTGTTTGAGGAGGAGCACTTTGGAAAAAAGTGGATAAGAAAACAGAGACCGGGCAGAAGGTCTTTGAAAACAGAGACATGGCAGAAGGTCTTCCCACTTGACCAAAATTGAAGAGGACAAAATGTAGAGCAGATGAATTACTCTTTTCAGTATTATGAATCAGTTAAAAAAGATTACATTGGAAACATAAGTAATAAATGACTGGAGTTAAACTTAACTTAAACTGAACTAATTCAAACAGAATTGGGACACTTGGAGGGACAGTTTTGACACCTAACATATGGTTGGAATTAGATTCTCCAACACCCCCATTTAATTTCAAGCACATAAAATTCAATTAAGATATTTGCTCGTCTATGTCTAACCTAGGTTTACAATTTAAAGATTGACTTCAACTTTTCTCCTTCTCTTTTTCTAGATCCTATAGCTTCTAAATTATTTCAACTTTGTCTTCTTGTTGTAGGTTTCAAATTTCAGATTCTTCTTTTGTTGGTGCAAGTCTTCCATTCTTCGAGGTTGAGCATATCTTCTACTTCTTCAAAAAATGACTTGTATGTGGGTTGCTACCACATATTATCTTTTGTAGTGTGTTTTTCATCAATATGTTGCAACACAAAATCATAATATAACTCTAATACTAAAAATGTCGTTAATTTCTTCATTATGCATGTTTTCTTTTACATTCATTTTTGCAACTTCTATGCAAACCTGATCTTCATAATCATTCTTTTTACCTGCATATTTAAAATCAACATTAGAATTAAAAATATTTGGATACCCGGATTGGTTCTGTTCTTTCTGCTTCAAAATGAGAGCTTTCTCCTGTGGTGGTTTCTTTTTTGTCTCTTCTAGTGTTGTAGTACCCTTTGTTGTTGCACACAGATTGTCTTCCATTGACTCAAGTGGGCTTTTCTCACTCATTAACGTAATGTCTATACGATGTTTTTGTTGCATCACGTGAAACCATTTATCATTAACCAACAATTCTTCATCAAATTTTACATCAACAATATTAATTGCTTGATTCACAATAGTTTTGACTGCTCCAATGGAAGTTTCATTGTCATCAGCAAGCTTTGTCGCTTCATTAACCAAAATTTCAGCAGCAAGCTCTGTTGCTGAATTTACCAAATCTCCATCGACTTGTAGTTTTGCACACTGGGTTTTTTAGCATCTACTTTCTCCTTCTCTCTTGCTTCTATGACATCTTTAGAGACATCATCCACTTGTAACTGATCAAAGTGAAATTCAACAACCTTTTGATCTCATTGTAGGTCTCATGCTATTGTTGCACATTCATATTCAACTTCAATGCTCCCATTTACACCAAAACATCTCTCAAGAGTATCCTAGGTTTCCTTGGCTGTCTTGGTTTCTGAAATCAGGAAAAGAATGTTGTCATCCACATATTCTTTTATGTATTTCAATACAAAGACATATTTTTGCCTCTTCACTTAGATATCTAAAAAGATCCCAAACACCTCTTGTTGTCACTTTAACTTTCTTAGCCTCTTGACTTTTCCCATTTGTTGAACATTAGCTCACTACAACTCAACATACAAACCAACTCAACATACAAAACCAATTATAAACATGACATCTAACTAAAATAAAAAACCTCTGTTTCTTAGCATCCAGAAACAAGTAATTCTACAAATTTCACACCAGCCCCACTTTCACAAATTTTTTATAAAAAATTATAGTCCCCAAAGCCAATTAAAACAATGCCCTCTTTTTTAATCTCGTTTTTAAAAAAAACAAAACAAAAAAACCTAAAAAAAACAACGAACTATTCAGCACCCTTTTTTTATAACAAAATTAATCAAATACCCCCAGGTAACAAATTCAAATTTTTATTTTAAAAACCTAAAAAAAAATATAACAAAGCCTCATTTTCTTTATAGAAAATAAGCCCTTTCCTTTAACGGCAACGAAGAACTCTTCATATCAAATAACTCTTTCAATCACTCTTTCTTTTAAATAAAAAAGAGTCCCCTTTTCTCAAATATGAAACTTACGATTATGACTTTTCCTGGATCCTATTGCTTTATAGCTAAAACGCAGCCGCCATTACCTCTATCACGCGTCAATTGGAAACTCGACTAACACGATCTTTTGAAATGGAGTCGAGCATTTGTAACGCTTAACGCAACACTTAATCCTTTTCCACTGCGTTAATAACACAATGTACCCAAATAACAAATATCGTTATCACAGTGGTTTTTTTAAATTTGATTTTGAGCTGAACTTTCTTCAATTGCTTTCTCGGGCTTAGTCGTAGCTGGTTTCTTCGTTCTCTTGTTGCTTCTTCGCAGATTTCTTCAAATTTTTGTTTTTCTCTTAAAGCGTCTAACGCTTTCTCTCTGCTTTTTCGCAGTAAGCTTTTTCAAACTTCTGTTGCTCTGTCATAGAGTCTTATTTCAAGTCACTTCTTCTTTCCTATTCTTTAGGCTGTTTTCACTTTTTCACATTGCTACTTTTTAGGGGAGTTTTAAGCAAAATAGCTTAACTTCTCTTCTACTGCTCTCAAGGAGTTTCATCCATGTTAAGCTTTGATACCATGACCAAATTTGAATAGAAGTAGAGCAATTTACTTGCTATTTTTAATATTTCGAATTAATTAAATAAAATTACATTACAAATATAAGTAATAAATAAATGGAATTAAACTCCACTTAAACTCGATTAACTCAAACTAAAACTAAACTAGAGCACTTAGAGAGACCTTTTGACACCTAACCGATGTTTGGAATTAAATTCTCCAACATCACCAAGAATTCTAAATGGTCTCTTACAGTTCATCAGAAATTTGTATTGAAAACCATTTTCGCTGAAGGAATCCATAGGTGTCCAACAGTTCATCAGAAATTTGTATTGAAAACCATCTTCGCTGAAGGAATCCACTTTGCCAACCCCGATGAAAGAAAGGAGATTGTCCATACGCTGCACAAGCATGGCGCCGTTGAGGACAAGAATATTGAACATTGGTTTTAAATTCTTATAATTAAACAGAGGGGGAAGAAATCAAAAATACGGTCGTCAAGAAGCAGAGGGAGAACGAGTTTGTTCAACAACCTTCTTTAGCAGACATATGGCACACAGATGGTAAGCTCTTGGAAACGTCCTACAATGTTGCAAAATAAATCACGAACATTATATTTCACTATAACTATAGCCAGTACTTCGTTGTTTTCTCTTACTTGTTCCTTTTTATTCAATGCAATACATTTGTGTCTACTCCACGATTCCGAAGATTTTTCCACAACACCCCACCGGTATGGGTATGGTTGGCGCGAATCCCCAACCTATACAGGAGATAAGAGGTCAGAATTTTCTTTTTTTATGATATTTGTTTTCTATTTTCTCGCATTTATCTGTTTATCAATGCAACGAGTTTATGTCTACTCCCTTACCTTTTCCGAAGCAATTTTGCCAGAAATTCTCCCTACACAACAAATATTGGTTTTTGTGATGCCTGAGGGTAGGAGTTAGTAATTGAGGGTAGGAGTTAGTAAGAGCTCCAAACTATGTTATTTTCTTTCTGATTTCTTTCTTTATTTTCATTCTGATTTATTTCTTTGGTTTAATTCTGATTTCTTTATTGTGTTACTAAAAATGAACTAGATGTTTAACATTTATGATTGTGTTACTAAAAATGAACCAGATGTTTAACATTTATGAGGAACATGATCTTACATTTGGTCATGAGAAAATAAACGCTCACCATTTATTTATGAACCAGATGTTTAACATTTATGAGGAACATGATCTTACATTTGGTCATGAGAAAATAAACGCTCACCATTTATTTGAACTTTGGACATTAGAGTTATTTAAATTGCATCTCGGTATTGACATAAACTTGAAACTCTATTAAAGAGTTTGTTTATTGCATTACAAAACACAAATTTATATTACAAAACACAAATCTATATAAAACCTACTCGGAAAATGTATAGAGGTTTTTTGGACAGTGATTAACTTCCTATCTAATTCAGCCGTCCACTCGGAGGCTATCATATATCAAGCTTGAATATTGTTTAACACCTTCCCTTAATTTAGACATATACTTTAATTTGCCTGCAAGTCAAAGTCTCAGCTAGGCTTACAACAAAACATTTCATTTTTGTCTTCTTGCTAAAGGGTCCATGCTTGTTCATTTGCTAGTGCATTCACCTTTTTTGCTTTCCTTATGAGCTCCTTCAATTTCTCTTTTCTTAAGTACTTAACATCAGCAACCTCTTCCAGATTAAGATGCAAGACAACATCTTGAACAATGAAAAAAAGATAATCCAATTCATACTCTCCCCACTTTCCATGAGAAGCCACCAAAATATGGTTATCTTCGAACATGAGCGGCCTCTGAACAAAATCCATAATAATATTCTCCACTGCCACAACCATCTTAGAAGTGGATTTAATCAAATTTTTAATAATTGAGTTCCCAGAGAAGCAAGTTCTGCTCTCATTGATTCCAGGAACATGTGAAATAGGATACACCTCTTGATATTCATGGTCATCGATAAAACCATTTAGTTTATCGAATAAGTCTTATGACTCAAAAATACTAAATATTGATGAACCAAAAATACTTTGGAATGGAATCTCTAAAAAAAACCATCATCAATAAGATCACTATAAAAAATTATCCCACTTATTTCTCAGCTTGAGACTTTGCTTCACATGAACGCACTACTCAAACTCAGAAAGAAGACGTTTTTCAAAAGATTGGCACTTTGCTACACCTAAACTAGTCACGGGCTCCACGCTCAGCCGATCAACTGGCACACTCAACGCTCTAGCTCGATTTCCACAATGGGCTCTCAACTTGGTCTTACACATAGATCCTGCAGTAGGTTATGACCCCCAAATTGGGTTACAATAGAAAAAGTGCGTAGTGGGTCCGTACCCCACTGCCAGCACCAAAAACACCGCAATTGGCTTTTTCTCTAAAGCCAACAAATATGTCTGCGATATCTCCCTTCACTAGAACTAGGCTCAAACTTCAGAAGCTCCAAATCAGAAAAAATAAAAATAAAAAATGACTCAAAGGACCACACAATTTTCACAATCTTGTCTTTGAATGCAGTTCCAACCTCTGAGTCCGCACACCAATGCTCCTCTAGTTAAACGAGTGGGCATCTCCCAACAACGATCATGTACTTCTCACAATTAGTCAACCATCACCCAACAAACATAATAACATTTAGAGAAACTGGCAAAATCTGATCTGTACTTCTCACAATTAGTCAACCATCACCCAACAAACATAATAACATTTAGAGAAACTGGCAAAATCTGATCTCCTAGATCTCCAACCAACCATATGGTGTTACAGACACAACCCCCAAACACAATCTACCTTTAAAATACCTCTATAGTGAGTTATTGAATGCACACGACGGCTACTGCCAATGCCAGCACAACTTCAAACTGTACGACTTTCACTTTTCAATTTGCAGCTGCTCACCAAAATGGTTCATCAAAAGTCCCTTGCTCAAGCAACTCTCGAAGGCCGCTCTCCCAACACCTGTGGCAGCAACAACGACTTCACGATTGTTTCTTTGAATCTGACTGTGTTTGCATCTCACCTTTATTAGTTAGAGCAGATGCAAAATCAATATTTGAGCAGGTTCACAGATCAACGCCTCCTTCTTGGCACACACCTTAGTGGTCTAATAATCAACAGACAATGTTTCTCAATGCAATCTCTTCAAAGCACTCAACACAGGGCCTACTCACCACAATACACAACCAACACTCTTACCAATACTTTCCAACACAATCACAATTCTCTTTTAAGATAACGGGTTCTCAATCTCTTGATTTAACGCACGAATGCCACACACCTAGCTACTTCACACGAAATCTCAACTCAACAGCTTCACAATGCTGTTCAAATCCTCAACTTTCACACCAGACTTGGTCATCTTCCCTTTAGTAGTGATATCTACCACTCTCTGGACACTCAACACAACAAGCAACTACATGTTGTCTCACGCTGTCTCATGCTCCGTCCTCGTTCATTCACGGAAATGTGCACACAACTCATTTCTCTCCTCCTAAACAAGGACGCAACCCTCTGCGCTCTTCCTCTGCCTCTAGGCTCCTTCACACTCGGCATAACGCTATCACACTCCACCAGTGGAGACCCAATAGTCTCACGACAACACACTGCTTCACAAACTCTGGCAGTTAGTGTCACCACAAAGGAAGCATTTCCCACAGCTCACATGAGCTCCAATACCAAGACATAAGCTCAAAACTCTATCAAAGAGCTTGTTTCTTGCATTACAAAACCCAACCGGAAAATCTATAGAGGTTTTATGGACAACCATTAACTTCCTATCTAATTCTCCCGACTATCGCCAACTCCCTTATCGTCGTCATATATCAAGGGTGATTATTGTTCTAACAAGTATGCCTCGTGACTAATCCGCAACGTGTAAAGTTGAGAAAAAATCACAAATCTGAGGAATTGAGAAATGATCACCGTTCAGTTAACAAATAATACATAATTTTTCCCATTTCATTTCTTAGCATCTCCATAATTTCATTCCTTGGCATCGTGGAAAATAATGCAAGCGCCAAGTGCATCTGTGTTTAGCGATTTTCAATAGAATAACATTATTGTATACATCGGTGTTTAAACAATTATACCGATAGAAATAATTAATTTTAATATGTATAATATTTTATTAAAAATGCATATAATTTTTTCTATTTTATTTTTTTTAAATAATGATTTTAAAATATACCTTTTTTTATTTATAAATATTGAACATGATTTTTTTTCTCTATTAATGTAATTTATATATTTGTGGCTGATTTACATGAGGTGCGAGTAAGGATATCTGATATAACTTAGTTTACACTATAGTCATAATTTAATTAATATTCACATGATACAAAATCAACATTTTTCCACAGTGTGTGCATATTATTAAGAATATACGCATGTTTCTAGAATGCACGCAGATTACTACGAGTACGCAATAATTAAGAATATACACATGTTTCTAGAATGCATGCAGATTACTGGAAGTACGCAATAATATTCAAGTCTAATATTCTTTTTCTTTTCTAAACATCTGCAATTTTATATTTCGCAAGATGTTTTGTATTTTTAAATATTGTATTTTACATTTTATTGGGTGGATTTAAAGGTTAGTGATCGGGATTAAATTTCTTTTCGTTTAAGAGAAATTTACATATTTTAAAAGATGTTTGCATATAAAAAGAATTAGTTTTCTCAAATGTTT
>APFE030878742.1:24769-35925 GCA_000404065.3 Pinus taeda
TTTAACGCTTGAATTTAATATTCAATTATTTAAGGGATTTTTCAATTATTGAAGGGATTTTTCAGGGCTTTATTGTTAAGGTGGTTTTATAGCTCTACCATTTGGAATATAGAGCTCTTTCAACAAACCCAATTTCTAGTGGGTAAATTAAATATTAAATTATCAAAGGCCTTTCCCTCAACTACATTAATAGCGAATTCAATATCGGTAGTTTTATTGTTTGCTCAATGTGAATGTAAGATCCTAGGCATTAGAAATTTTAGCATATTTAGCAAACTTTAATGTTTTGATTAAAGTAAACTTTCAACAAGAACAAAAACTTAGATATGATCTAGAAATGTAACACTTTATTAATATCATTAGCTCAAGAAAATAACACATGCCCATAAAATAAGATTGGAACCCTTACAGATGGTGTGCATGGCTGCTCAACACAAGAAAAAAAGACACTGAAGCTCACATGTGAACCCTAAATCGATCCACCACATAAATGTCACCGCGGGGTTTTCGTCCCGAGATCAACTTAGAACTGGCAACGCCAAATTTTGAACAAAACACAATAAGATAGACAAATTATGACTGATCGCACTGTCAGGCTCCTATCCCCTTTTATAGGCTTGATTGACTCTCTAGAAACTTTATTTTCTTATTTTCCCTTGAAAAACGAAGGAAAGTACCATGGGACGATACCATGGGAAAATACCATGGCAACTACCATGGCCAGATTCCGTTCACTTTCACCATATCCCAAAAAAAGAATATCACTAATCCTCTCGCCCAAAGATTGCTTTTCGTCAAGAAATCCACTTCTATCCACAATAGAAGCATATGTATATTGGCACTAGGATCCCATACAAACCAGTGTGTTATTCCATGCCTCCATGCTAAATGATCCTGAATGGATCCTTTGCTACTTGGATCCAAACAATCCTTCAGTCAATCGTGCCCGCAATGGATTCTCCTAGATCCCAATGCCACCTAAATCCTGGGACCTGTGGGTTATGACACCATCTCAACCCTATATCATCGCTCTTCCTTAAGGGCCCAAGATGTCATATGCCCTTGGCTAATAGTATCTCATCAATAGAGTTCCAACTCATAATCTCTCGCCAATCCATCTTGTGGGAAGGATACAACGCATGAATGTCTAAACATGGAATAAGTCAACCATGTTTATGCTACGTGATGCTCAACACATGTTGCTCCACCCGATCACCCACCATGATCCATTTGTAGAACGCAACCCTATCATCGCCAATCTATAAAGGTGGGTTCATAAAGTTGCAAGCCTTATCTGTGTACTCCGGTAGAGGGTTGTTCTAGAACTCCAAATTGTACTCCTCTTGTTGCCTTGTGAGGAACTTGAGTCATTCATTGACACTAGACAACATGGTCATTGATTCGAAGCATACCCCTACTAGCTCCTCGATTTTTTTATTTTCCTGTAAGACATAGTATCAGACTGTCTAGACTCTTTGCTTCAACATCAAAAGATCTTCCTTGAAATGAATGATCTTTTCCTCAAAGTCCTCTACTGGCAATTCTAGTGCCTTGTTGAGTTCTTTTGTTTCTGTCTACATCAAATGCTCAAATATCATAGCTCCACCTTAAACCTTTGAATGAATATCCAAAAATGGCTCATCCTACATACTATATTTTTCATGCTTCTCCTTATGATATTGCTCATCATATTGGTTTACAATCAATGTTTCCGCATTTAAGTCTCCTTCAATGTCTTCTTCTTAGCCTTCTCCACATGTGGGGACAAATTGTTGTCCACCCTCTCTGGTTGTCAAACATAGATGTACTTGATCCAGGTGGATATTGGTGGCCCCCCATTAATTCCACATGGTCGACCACCATTGTTTCTTTTAGTTTTTTAGTTTCTTTAATTGTAGCATAGTTTACTATTTTTAGCAGTTTTCGAGTCCTAAACTTCTAGAGATGTTTTGAGGTCCTAAATGATGTTTTCTTGGAAACCTACAGCCAACAACAAGTTTTAGTTCAAATGTTTATCGTAGTCCTTAGAGAGATGTCTCCAATGGGGTATCATGCTCGTCAAATGGAGATAATATGACCAAGTCATGACCTTGGGAAGTTGGCTACCTGGCTAACCCCAACAGGGCCCATAAACTCTTGGTGTTACATCTCCTCGGGTTAGGGTTTTAGTTGTTTATGGTTTGCTCTTATTGTTCAATAATAAAAATTCCTTTGAGGTTGATTGTAATGTAGTTCAAATGCATTTACCCAACTGATGTCAGCCTAAGCTACATATACCCCACTGATGCAGGCTAAGCTGCCTATACCCATAGTATGCAAATTAAATTTCAGATTACATGTCCCACTATGTGTGTACATGTCCAAGGAATTTCTAATATTTATTTGTCTTAGTAAAACCTTCACAAATCAAGGGTAAGGGTCCTTAATTAAACTCTACGTGGAAAGATTCATTTAACTATCCATAGGTTATAACTTTGGGTTAGTTTTGACCTTCCACGCTTATCAACCATACTGTAGTCTTTAGACTTTGCTTAATTCTTAACTTAACCTAAGATACACTAATTCACTTATTTCTATTATAATTTCCATATAATAGAAATATTTCAAACCCACACTTAAACCTTACCTTTCCGCCATTCTTCAAACCTTTGCACATATATCGATGATCTCTTAGAACATTAAATCTCCACCGTTGATTTCATTCCTCAATTCGACGATTATCGTGTAACTTGATCATTAACTATCTCGGACAATCTCCACTGTTGATCTGCTCTGTCCAATCCAACGAATGTCGCATCAGCCAATCGCCAACCAGCTCAGTTGATCTACATCGTTGATCAATCCTACTTGATCCAATGGATGTCGCACAAGCTCGCGCAGAATCATGCACGATCGATAGTAGGTCGAGATCACGCGAGAAAAGTGGTTTTCTCTTTCCACCATGTGCTACATGTTAGCCGCTAAGGATAATTGCATAAAATTTAGAAATACTGCTTACAACCTTTAGATCACACGAGAAACTGCTTACCCCTTGCGAATACCACTCTGTCCTTCTACTAACACATGGCTTCATATGATCTCTTCATTTCTTGAATTTGTGTTGCGTGACTCAATCCTAGTCGTCTATCTCCCTCACTCTCGTTTGTTGATTTGATTCATCCAACAGTTCCTATTCTTTACTGCTACGCTCTTTTGTTTGTTAATGTCGTCTTTCTACATGTGTATTTGTCTTTGCCTCACGATCTTCACTTGTTTTTATTCCGATCTCTGCTTGTGCCATTATGCTTCCTTCACCTTCGATGTAACATTAAAGGCTTTATTCAATATTGTCTGTGTGTAAAACCATAACACTCCCCTCTGCACTTCTTCTCTGATTCTTCACACCTACAACCTATGTTACGTAGAATTACTCAAGTTCAAACACAACTTATAATTCAAATACACATCACACAAACTTAGGATCGAGTTATCTGTATTAATAAACAACCATTTACATAGGAATTTCTTCCTTGGCCTTATTTTCAATATCAGTGGCCTTTCCTTTCCTACCAGTAAGCCTAAATGACTGACTCTCTAACTCTTGAATGACTGACTAACTCACTTTATACAGGAATTACAAAGGGAGGAATCATTTACGATCCATGATTTTCTCCCACAATCGCTCAATCAAACCCCTAAATCTCTCGTTGTACATACATGGTAGATAATTACATTAAATCAAGCTTTATCAATTCCATCAATTTAGCTCTGTTTTAACAGAATTTGTCTCGGTTTACAATGATTGTCCATGTTTTCCATTTCATAGCTTTGGATTTCGATAGTAATGAAGGGTTCTCGGATGCTCCTGCATCAAACTCCCAAGGCACAAAAATTTATGACCTCCTGGTCATATGCTTCTGGTCTTTCTAACAACATTTGTGAGCTTTAACAAAACCTCTACAATAACAAGTCTCCTTCTTGCTACACGATACCTCATCAAGCTTCTCTCCTCTGAGTTTAGTCTTTTGGCATTTCTCTAGTTTTCTGTTCTTTGGAACCATTTGAGCACTTTTGGCTCTAGGCTGCTGCAATCTTCTCACCTTCTTCTGCTGCTATCTGTACGACAAGAATAAGACCATAAACGCACCAATATTCAACATATTTGCACCTATTTCAATTGAACGCAGAATCTTCTTCTGCCCTGATACCAAAAATTGTTCTAGCCTTAGCTGCATATACCCCACTGATGTAGCCTAAGCTACATATACCCACAATATGCAAATTAAATTTTAGATTGCATGTCACACTATGTGTGTACATGTCTCAGGAATTTCTAATATTCCTTTGTCTTAGTAAAACCTTCACAAGTCAAGGTTAAGGCTCATTAATTAAACTCTATGCGGAAGCATTCGTTTAACTTTCCATAGGTTATGACTTTGTGTTAATTTTCACCTTCGATGCTTATCAACCATACCCTAGTCTTTAGAATTTGGTTAATTCTTAACTTAACCCGAAATACACAAATTCACTTATTTCTATTATAATTTCCATATAATAGAAATATTTATAACCCACACTTAAACCTTGCCTTTCCACCATTCTCCAAACGATTGCACATATACCGATGCTCTCCTTAGTGAGTTAAATCTTTGTCGTCGATCTCATTCCTCGATCCGACATTTACCGCGTAACCCAATCATTAACTATCCCGGATGATCTCCACTGTTGATTTGCTTTGTCCAATCCAACAGCTATTGCGTCACCCGATTGCCAACCAACTTGGCTGACCTACACCATTGATCAATCATGCTTGTTCCAACAGTTATCGCCTAGTGTCATGTAGAATTGTGCACGAATGATATCAGGTAGAGAACTTGCGAGAAAAGTTATTTTCTCTTTCCACCATGTGCTACGTGTCAACCACTAAATATAATTGCGTAGAATATAAATATAAAAAATTATAATTGGAAAAATTCACTTATATACCCTATAAAGAATATAAATATAAATATTTAAAAAAATATTAAAAATATTAATAATATTAGCGGAATGAAAAACCATTAATTATTATATTAATAACTAATACATTATATTAATAAAATTAAATGTCAATTTCTTTATTTTTCAATATAGTTATTCAAGCTAAAAAAAAATATAAAACGAGTTACTTTGTTCTCGCGACTCTATATTTCTTAATCCCCTACGTATGATGGATATTGTACTAAATAGAAAGCATCTCATTCCCATACGGAAGGATTTAAAAACCCCTTTTCTCAATGCAAGATGTTAAAGTTACTTAATATTGGATTTGTTTTTTCTTTTTATTTTTATTTAAACTTATTAGTACCATTTTCATAAATATTTATTAGCATTAAAAAATTAACATAAATAGGATATATTTATTATATAATATATATATATATATATAGAATATTATTTAAAAAAGTTTTATGAATTTTTTAATGTTATGGACTTTATTTCGAGTGTTTATATAGAGGATTATATTTTTTTTCCAGAAGATATTGAATTTGGGATAAACTTGTTAATGAGAATGTAAAGATATTGAAGGTTATCAAGATGAAATTTTTTAAAATGAGAGAACTTATTTTTATTTCGTAAATACAATAGCTCTTTAATTTTGGTAGTGATCAAATATTTGTAAGCCTTGGAGGTAAAGACTTATTGCACCTATCTTTAAGAGTGGGGTGAAAGCATTTCCTCTCATTACAAGACCATTATTTTTATCTACATTTTAACCAACCTATATGAGGTTACCTTAGAAAGGAATATTAGCTTTCGTTTGAAATCCATGATATAAGAGAGAAAGGTCAAGCTAGGCTTAGGGGATATCATTAAATTTTGAAATATCATGTTCATATTATGATAATTATAGAGTATTGAGACAATAATGATACTAATCTCCTCCTAATTTGATGGCTTTCCTCATAAGCATGTACGACAATGTTATTGCCAAGCTTAGAACCACTGACGGTTGGTCAAAAGAAATTAAATGCAATATTTGAGTCAAGGAAGGGTATCCCTTATCCCCTACCATTTTCGGTATGAAAGAGTGTTTGGAAGATGCAAGTTGTGCTGGATCCAGACTCAATGCTATGGTCATGAATTTTCTTCTTTATCCTAACAATATTTTGTTTTCCCAGATAACCATTACGATTTTGGAAAGAAACTCAAAGTCCTCTAATATTTCGCTTTCAAGATGAGTACGCCAGTTAATACTGAAAAATATAACGTCATGGTAATTAAATCCAAAAACATCATCTATGATACTTTCATTTATGAAAACATCCCTTGAAGGAAGTTTCATCATAAAAATTCTAGTAATTGGCATCCATCATAAGCTCAATTAGAATTATAACATTGAGAAAAATATCACTTTCTATCCTTATGTATATAAATCTTCACATACGGCTATTTGTTTTCCTAAATTAAATATGAATTGTACTTGATTACATCATTCTATTATCTCTTTATATATATATATATATTATATATATATTATATATATATATATATATATACATATACATATACATATAATATAATTATTAATTTTAATATTTGAATTAAGTATCATTGGAAAAACTATATCTTCCAATATAACATGAGGCAATATCATAAGAAGATTATACATGGTCAATATTAAATTTTAAGGATCTAACATGAAGGTATATTATTGTGTTGGCATTCTACAACCCAGAATGATGGCTATGTATGATTTTGTCCATGTTCAATGTGGAGTTGGAATAATTATGCTTTAAAATAAAAATAGAATATGCTATAAATTTAAATGCAATGTCAATTATAATAAAAATATAAAAATGATTACACATATTTTGTTAATTTTAATTAAACGTATAATAAAATATCAATATGCTTCGTTGTTGATAAAAAATATTTCTCTCACTCTCTCAATAAATAAAATATTTTGATTTCCACATAAAATAAAATAAGTTTATATTACCTTTAAAGTGAAATAAAATAACTAAAAGTAAATGAAATATTATATTTTCACTTTTTCATTTAAATGTGTGAAGATGTGTAATTCTTATACTTTGTAAAATATTTCATTGTAGAATTAAAATAAATTATTTGAAAATATGTGTGGTATGGATTTGTGAATGAGTGAATGAAATACAGAGTTAAGAAGAAACACATAGATACAATGAAACATAAATTTAATTAATAAATAACAGTTACTTCAAATTATTTACATGAAGAAGAGAAACAAACTAGCTTAGGTGATGGTAGCTACATGCCTTCTAAACTGAGTTATGAAGAGGCTATGAGGCATTTCTATCATGAAGAAATAATGTGAAACCCTAAACATCCAAAAACCTAACCCTAGGATATGACACGTCAAAAGTTTGTGGGCCCCGATGGTGTTAGCTAGAATGTCAACTTCCCAAGGTCGTAACTTTGGCATATGATCTTCGTTTGGCATGCATAATATCCTGTGAGAAAGTACTATATGAGAAAAAAAAATGACCACAAACAATCATTCTTTTCCCTCTCTATTAATTTCCCCCAAAAAATTGTTTAGGGCCTTAAAATGGCTCTCAAAGTTCAGGACTCGAGAAACTGCTAAAAGTAGAAAGTATTCTATAAAATAGGAAATAAAAAGGAAACAACATTTCTGGTCTAAGAGGAAGAGGTTGGTGACCACCAATATCCATTTGGATCAGTCCTACCCCCTTAATAATCAATTTTCTCCATTGTGTTTAAGGCCTCAATGAGATGGAGAAACTTTTGTTGAACTTGGCCCTTGGTGACCCACTTGCCTTTTTGCAAGAGTTGACTGAATTTGACAACCTGATATATTTGTATCCTCTATTGGCAAGTGTTATTAATTTTTACATCCATGATGCAATCACTCGTGGCATGTTCAATGCAATCTGGGTTGAGCTCTATTGGTGTCAACTGATGCACAATGTTTGATGTCTCCAATAATGGTGGAAAGTATGGCTAAAATATGTCCACATTGAATAATGATTGCAATCTAAGGGATGGGGGAATACCTGAATTTAAATCATTCTCACCCATAGTCTTGGTGATGGTGTAAAGCCCAAAAGGTTGTGAACCTTTGTGAGAGTTGCGTGAGCTAGTCAATCCTAAATGACCTAAATCTTAGTCAAATGCACATGCACACCTTGGTCATCAATAATGTAGCCTAAATATTGGACCTGGTTCATGCCAAAGGAGAATTTATCCAAGTTGGCACATAGTTTGTGCTACTGTAGGGTTTGAAGGACCTGCCAAATATGTTGCAAGTTATTTTCCCAACTCTAGTTGAATATTAGGATGTCATCCATATATAAAACCACAAACAAGTTGGTAAAATGCCACAACATCTCATCCATCGGCCTCATAAAATTTGGAGGGATATTTTTCAACCCAAAGGGGATGACCAACTACTCAAACAGGACCTGCAATTTTAAGTCATTTTTCCATACATCTGTGAGCTCTATTGGAAATTGGTTATAGCTAGAATTTAGTTCAATATTGTTGAATTAGTTAACCCCCTTGAGCTGGTGTAGAAGGGCATTAATCTTTGGGATCGAGTATATGTTCTTGAGAGTGATCTTATTCAGCGCCTAAGAATCAATGTAGATTCTCTAGGTCCCATCCTTATTTTTTATGAGTACAATTGGGCTCCCACAAGGTGATGAACTTTGTCGGATGTGCCATTTTTGTAGCAACTCTTGGATCGCTTGCTTGATTTCCTCATTTTCCAAAATAGGGGGTGATATAATGGAACATTTGGCAGAGGTGATTTGGGAGTCAGACTGATGAAATGCTTGACCTCATAGTGAAAGGATACCCTTTTCAGTGGCAAAATATGTGGCTACAATCTTTCCCTTACTTTAAGAGTGAATCAAAAAGAAAAGAAATATCCTAGTCAGTGAGATGATCTTACTACATTTCATAGGAGAGATAAAAGAAATGGAGGTAGGTGGGGCCATGTATGGTATCCTGTATAGTTTTATTCCCAAATTAATAACAACAATGTGAGGTTTATATTCATACACAACATGAAACTTCCAAAAGTATGGTGTCCTAATAAAACATCACAAAAATCAAGAGGAGAAGCGTCACATAGTACCTCATCTATCAATGGCTTGATGTTGTAGGGAAGATGGTACTACTGGTTGAAACAAAGATCCCGTCCTTGGATGATTCACTAGATGGTGTATGATTGCAGTTGTGGCATGGTTTCCAGGTCCAACCACTTCTTAAAATTTGTTGAGATGAGGTTATTTTGGCTCCCATTGTTAATAATGAACTGAAGTGGACAACACTTTACCCACATATGCGGGTGGAAGAGATGTTTCCCCTCCTCTTGATCTTTCGGCTCAATATTTTGGACCTTTCAACCTTAGTGGTGGCAACAAGGGCACTAGGTTTTTCATCAATTGTATTCTTCCCCTTATAATTCCCCTAGCTAGGTTCTAGCTTAGAGCGAAAAAATACATCTAACTCTGAAAGTTTTATCTTGGTCAACTATGACTAATTGACACAACACTCATTTGTGTTGTGGGTGGGGAATCTTGTGGAACTCACACCACTTTCCAATGTCCTTATTTGTATTCATGGTGCTATTATTTCCTTGTGTCTTCAATAGTTTGTCTTGAGTTGCTCCACCTTGGCTTTGTCCTTTTTCTTTGTGGTGTGGTGGTGCCTTTACCCTGCTTCATATTTGTAGATCCAAATTCTCACTTCTTCTGTTTAAATTTTTGCTCGATCCTCACAGTATATCAATGCATTGCACCAAGTGAGGAGATGTCTAGGAAGTACATTTTTTCCTAAATGTATTTGTGAAGAAAACCAAGATACTTGAGAATCAATTGTTACTTAGAATCCTCAATATCGAACTTTGTGCATAGGGTATGGAAGATGTTCATGAAATCTAATACATTTTTGCCCCTTTCCTACCATAGTGTGGTCAACTTTATGTACTTTTGTTCATCACTACCAATAGGGTAATATTTTTCCTTGCTGAAATCTTGGAAGGAATTCCAAGAGGGTACAACTAAACATATTGAGGGTTCCTTGTAGAGTCCAAGGATTGCTTTACCTTGACACCCTTTTTGCCCATACTTCTTCCTTTTTCCTATCTCTATCACCTAAATAAATGCAATAAACATAAGGTTTTGTTAAGGTAAGCACTTACATGTCCTTCTTTTCATATTTTGTCCATATACCTTATTGTTTTATTAAATTTTGCATTCAGCTACAGAATTGACCTGATTCTGCAGCTAATCCACAGATTTGCAGCTACCTCCATTGTTGGCAGGTTTCCAGTGCACCAGCTCAGCAAAAGAAGATATGTATATATGAGGAATGATCCCCTTGTGGATTCTTTCCTATTCTATCGAGCCAACCCTTCAAGATAATCGCACTGCAATACGGTTAACCTCAAAGTCAACTGCAAGATCATATGTCGGAACAAAGTCCGAATTTCACAAAATATTATCGATTTTCTTTTCCAAATAGAAAATTGATGATTAGGCGATATATTTTGGTTTAATAAGGATCATAATGAAGATATGTAGGCTTAAAATTCTCATGTTTTTATTTCAAGAAATCTTATAAGAACAATGGCCACTCTGTGTTTTGGGTGCATGCTGTTGTATGTAATTTTCAAGAACATCCTGTTAAAATTATTTTCGATTAATAGACTTTGGTTCATACTTTCCATGTTGCATTGATTAAAGTTGTTGACTGTCTCTTGGAGGGCCCTTGTGTCAAGTTCAGGTCTTTGATCCATTGAAAATAGATTTCCTTTGATTTCTTAAAGTTAAATTATGGATGCTCTGATTTATGTTTTAAAATTCAGTCCAATGGAATTCATGATTAAATTGATATCTGCCTCAAAAATTTTATTTGCTTTCTACCTAGCATAATTCAGTTATTTCATTTTCTTTCTACCTATCATAGTTTGATCATAGTTTATATATTTAAGATCTTAAAATTTTAGAGAATATTATTTGATAATATTATAAGTTTTTATTAAAGTAAATTTTTGGAAAATATTTAATTATTTAAAATAATGCTAGTTAAATTAATAAGTAAAATAATAACATACATTAATACATCTCTCTAAATTATACTAAAAGATTTCATTAATTTCTTGATATATCATAAAACAACAATTTTTT